>JALPQI010012243.1:0-29163 GCA_025490895.1 Thaumatotibia leucotreta
AAACATTTACCAAAGTTGAAAAACTTAGGTTGGCTATATTACGAGGAAACTTTGATATATATTATGTAACAAATCCTTGCTATCACATTTACAAAACTAAAAAGGTAGAAGTCGATACCAGAGTTCTGGCTAAATCAATGTTCTTCTTAAGGTGCGTTCAAACTAAAAGAGCATTCGCTGTTTTAACCTCCCACTCTACGAAATTCGATCGGTACACAAAACGTGATAGGTTGATTTCGTAGAACGGGCGCTAGAACAGCGAAGGCTCTTTTGGTTTAAACGCACCTTAATACAATGTTCTTCACAAGTACATTATACCAAACAACTGGTGAAATAAAATAAAAAATTGTGATAGGACCCAATCAACCTTAATTTCCGGTTAGAAATACGCAAGATCTGATAAATCCAACATGTCACTTGTAGATTCAATACTGAGCTCTCACTACTAAAACTAATATTAACAAACTAGAAAATAGGTATGCAACTCAGGTTTCTAAAACTGCTTGTTAACAATAAAACTAAATTAAAATACAAAAATAATTATAGATATCTCTTCAAAGTATGTAATATATTACCAGTTAGCTATAAACATAAATACCTACTTACCATTAATAATCATAACTGTAAAGACCTTAACTCAGATAATAACTTATTAATACCTGTCAACCACTCATACAATACAAAGGCCGCGGCTACAGGTAAACTGTTAGTTCCTAGAATAACTAAACACTATGGTGATAGAACTCTTCGGAAACGCATCCCTTACCTACTTAACAGTTTGCCTGAAGCCATCAGGTGTCAGGCCAACAAAAATAAATTTAAGAGGCTTCTGAAAACACACTTCCATAATTTGCCATATCAATAATAATATAAACTTATAATTAATTTAATATTATAACACCTAGGTATATATAACTATTTTATAATTATAATGTAACTAAAACGAGACTGTGATCCTATTGTCAAACTCTGAAGAGTTTTGTAGGACAATTATTAATTCTAAGACTGTAATCCATATGTACTATTAATAATAAATAATAAATAAATAATAACTAAGCATTTTTTTCAGTGTTTGTAAAACAAATCGAATTATTTTATAATACACTTTAATCTGCGATTTGAAATAGTAACAACAATAGTATTTACATACATTTTAAATATAAGATGTCATATATCATAGAATAAATACCGAGATCATCAATCTCCGGGCCCTCCGGTGTTAGTGAACTTATTTTCCAGCTTTTTTTATATGTATAGTATATTATGGTATTTAATATTTGTAAATAAATATCTTACTCAAATCGAACTAGTCCCACGGTAAGTTCAATTAAGGCTTGTGATGCGGGTGCCGACGATATGTACTTTAGATAGATACTTAAAATGAAATGATTAATTTATTCAATCAACTTGGTAGTTCATGTTCATATTCTTGCGAACAATGACGCACATTTTTCCGATCCTGATAATAATTGAGACAGGTAATCGGACGATTCCGTGGAAATATAGATAGTTCCAGGAGAGTTGAGGTCACGCTCACATCAACATGTCATGTAAACGTACGGGGAATTTGAAATTAGTGTTCTCTTTTCGTATTGACAGCAAACCCAATTGCAACTGTAAGATTTACCAAAAAGTTTGTTCAAGGGATTTGCTTCAATATTTTGACGCAAGTCATTCATTCATTCATTCACTACATTGTTTGTAATTGGTACTTCATTTGGATGGTGTGTAATCATTCGCCTCAACTCCGGTGAAATTACCTATATAAAAGGGACAATACTGTTCACTACATCTGCACCCAAAATGAGATGCTGTTTCACTTTTGACAATAGCACAAAAGGCTATCAGACGGAAATCAAACAAACTACTTACAAATAGATGAAAGAGAACAGCTCTGTCACGTCGACGTCTTTACACCATTGACATAAGGTTGCAATTCGCCTGGCCTGCCTATATTACGACGTGATCCTTTTCAAACATTCCGTCGATTCATTACTAAGGGCAATCAAGAGAAGATTGCTAAACATTTTTCAACTAGTTTGTTTACGTAGTTTGCTTAGAAGTAAGGGGAAGTAAGATATTTACTTAAAAAGTAACGTTAGATGATTGGCGATTGTAATTTGGTTCAGTTCTGACTACTTATGACATCCTTGAGAAAACCATATAAGTACCATATAAGTCTTAAATTTGCATTAAGCATATCAACCCAACGTCGCTAACCGATTTCGATAAAATTTCGTTTTTTCATCATCATCATCATCATCGTCAGCCTATGATAGTCCACTGCTGAACGTAGGCCTCTACTATTAACTATACGTATAGTATCGACGCATTAGGAGGTAAATACCCATAATAGCCATATTCGGCCGTGTGGTGCCGGTAGAGTAGAATAGTACCACCCCATATCTTCCCGTGGGTATCGTAGAAGGCGATTAAGGGAGTGTGTGTGAAAAAGTGGTCATTTAGTAACATTTTCCATACTCGTACTATTACATCTGTCCAAATCTTTCTCCGGTCGTTACGGTCTCCGTCCCACTGGGTCAAGAAGGATGAGGGCGAGTATGTGCACCTGTGTATTGCGCACACACTTGTGCACATTAATATATCCTGCGCAACTGACTGCTTCCGAACTTGGACTCCGATTTAACTAAAGACCTGTGGCGATGGGCTGAAGTAGAGAGGTCTAGTCCGATGCAGACTGGGCTTTGTCTGAGGCCTGCACACAGGCGGCTTCTGGGGTGTTGTATAATGCCGTGGTCGTTTCCATTCTGCACCGGGGGGACAGAAAGGATTCGGCAGCACCAGGGGCAACAAAGCAGCCCTATTCAGGGAGGCACTGCTTTCCCTGCTCAGCCAGGGAGGGGGCTAGAAAAGGTGCCCTAAACAAATGCTCACCCCAAACCATAAAGATGGTAGTAACCGCGGCTGCCTTCGCATCTTCCATTTCGTGGTCGACGTAACAAACAATTTAAGCAAATATCATCCCTTAATATGATACTCGGCGCGTGGAACGTGAGAACTCTCCTGGATCGTGAATCCAATGCCTGTCCGGAGAGGAAAACCGCAATTATTGCTCGTGAACTTCGTCGCTACAATATAGATGTGGCTGCTCTCAGCGAAACGCATCTTGCTGACGAAGGGCAATTGGTAGAGCACGGAGGAGGGTACACCTTGTTCTGGAAAGGGCTCCCATCCTCTGAAGTTCGACGGTCAGGTGTAGGTTTTGCGATCAAGAATACGCCAGTCAAACAATTGCAGGAGTATCCCATACACGTTTCGGACCGCGTCACCACGTTGCGCCTTCATTTGAATGACAATAATTTCCTTAACATCATCAGTGTCTATGCTCCTACGCTAGATAAATCTGATGACGTCAAGGATCGATTTTATGAAGAGCTTGCTAACACGATCGATGGCGTACCTCCCAGAGAGCAGATAGTTCTGCTGGGTGATTTCAATGCCAGTGTTGGTCGCGATTTCGATGCTTGGCCACAAGTTTTGGGTCAACACGGCGTTGGGACGGACAGCTGCTGCTAAGCCTTTGTGCACAATATCATCTGGCGATTACGAACACCATGTTCAGGCTACCAGCCAAGCACAAGAATACGTGGATGCACCCTAGGTCCAAGCAATGGCATCTGATAGATTACGCAATCGTGCGGCAAAGAGATGTTTCCCAGGTCCAAGTCACCCGCGTAATGCGTGGTGCTCACTGCTGGACTGACCACAGGCTTATTGTTACAAAGCTGCGCCTCCGTCTTCTCCGTCCTCGTAGGTCACAGAGACCAAAACCTATGTGTTTAAATGTAGACAAACTCAATGACCACGAGGCTAGGAAGTTATACGCTGAAGCGATAAACACTAAAATTTCGGGTGTAGACATGAACACAGGTGATGTTGATGATGTCTGGAGGAGTGTATCGTCTCATATACTAGACTCTGCTAAGTCCACTTTGGGCATAAGAGTTCGTAAGCATGAGGACTGGTTTGATGAGAATGATGCGGTCCTTACTGAGGCTATCGGCAAACACCGTCGTCTACTTCAGCATCACAAAAGTGCAATCCAAGGTGGAAGCACCGCAGAGATGCGGCAGAGTGACCTAAGCCTGCGAAAACTATCGAGGGAAACGAAGGACAAGTGGTGGCAGGATAAGGCTCGTCACATTCAGTGGCTCGCAGATACCAACCAGCTCGGGGAGTTCTATAATGAAATCAGGAACCTTACGAATACCGCGTCTCGTGTAAGAGTACCTCTTAAGCCCTGTAGTGGTGAGGGCCTTTTAAAAAGTAAGGATGAGGTATTGATGAGGTGGGCGGAGCACTTCAACACCCTGTTGAATGTGGATAGAGCCGCTGACCTGGAACACATTAGATCAATACCGCAGCTCCCTCTATCAGTTGAGCTGGACGAGCCACTGTCATGTGATGAAGTCAATCTTGCCATTTCTCAGCAACAAAACAAGCGTGCGGCTGGCGTCGACTTTATACCAGGAGAACTAATTAAATACGGCGGTGAGGAGAAATTGCATTTAGCTATGTGGAAACTCTTTGTTCTTATATGGGAAAAGGAACAGGTCCCTCATGATTTCAAAGTTTCACGCATCAGAGCACTTTATAAGAGCAAAGGTGACCGCTCTGATTGCAATTCTTACCGTGGTATTTCATTGCTATCTGTCCCCGGGAAAGTTTTTGCTAGAGTTTTACTGAACCGCCTCATGAACATTTCGGAAAAGCTGCTCCCAGAGACCCAGTTTGGCTTCCGGCCAGAACGGGGCACCTGTGAAGCTATATTCTCAGTGCGTCAACTAGAAGAGAAAAGCAGAGAACAAAGTTGCCCATTGTATCTCTGCTTTGTCGCCCTTGAGAAGGCATTTGACAGTGTGCCCCGTGAAGCCCTCTGGGTAGTGCTGAGTAAGCTTGGGTGTACGGAGAAGTTTGTGAGACTAGTGAGACTCCTACATGATGATATGGAGTGCTGCGTTGCTGTCGACGGTGATCAATCTGACTTCTTCCCAGTTACGTGTGGGGTGAAGCAAGGTTGCGTCCTAGCACCCACTTTGTTCGCATTATATTTTTCGGTTGTAGTCCGGGAAGTTTTACTAACTTGCTTCGAAGGTGTTCGCGTCCGTTATCGCACAGACGGCAATATTTTTAATCTGGCCAGGTTCAAATCACGCACAAAAGTCTCATACACAGTGATCACAGTGTATGCAGACGACTTGTGCTTTGTCTCCGAGTCCCCGGAAGGCATGCAACACCTCATGTCCGTTTTTGACGAGTCCTGCCACAAATTCGGGCTCAAGATCAGCGTCAAGAAGACTGAGGTGATGTCACTGGACATTCACAGTCAACAGGCACTGGTCGTCAGGCTCGGCGAGGCCCAGTTAAAGCAAGTCGACAAGTTTCGCTATCTGGGGAGTACGATTACATCTAAGTGCGATCTTGATGCGGAAACTAATAATAGAATCGGGGCTGCAGCGGCTGCTTTTGGCAAGCTGGATCAGAAGGTTTTCAGTTCACATGATCTGAGACTAGCAACCAAAGTAACCGTTTACATGGCTGTCGTGCTGCCTAATCTCCTTTATTCTGCCGAGACATGGACCGTGTATCGCCGCCATATTCGCATGCTGGATCGGTTTCATCTCAGGTGCCTACGTAAGATACTGAAGATCCGATGGTATGATCGTGTTCGGAATACAGAGGTTCTACGTAGAGCAAATGTGGCTGGGATCGAGGCATACCTCATGCGACGTCAGTTGCGGTGGTGCGGCCATGTATCGCGGATGAACGACCAGCGTGTCGCTAAGCGCATCTTTTATTCCGAACTTGAGAAGGGCAAGCGGAAACAGGGCGGCCAATTCCTCAGATATAAGGATGTGCTTAAGCGACACATGAAAAAGTGCTCTATTGAGCCTTCGCAATGGGAGCAGCAGGCAGCCGTACGAACGGAATGGCGCGCTGCAATACATACGAAGATTACCGATTTTGAGACTCGTCGGCGCTTGGAACTTGATGCCAAGCGCGACGAGTTGAAGGCCCGACCACCTGCGGCAATATCTTATAATTACATTCATGGTGTGCTCACATGCCCGCAGTGTTCGCGTAATTTTATCAATAAGATTGGTTACGTGAGCCACATGCGAGCACACCAGAGATAACAACGGAGTCGACAGCAGTCACCGTGGCCGAATCGGCCTTGGGGAGTATTATTTTACCCATAATCATCAGGCTGGGCAAGCTGATTGGTGATCGCAGTAATGTGTCCACTATGATGACGCTGCTGCCCATCATCAATCTTTTATCAAATCGACGCTGGAAAGCAAACACGTAGTAACCAACACAAGGTCAAAAATTTTTTTATTGCACTTTCGGAATCTTCGATTTTTTCCGCGTCGATTGGTGCCATCCGCATGCCGATATGATGAAAAACAAGGAAATTAGGAACTACAAATTTTCCCATTTTTCTTGAAATATATTCTCCAAACACGTAGTAAGTAGCAAAAAAACCTCTGTTATTTAAATCAAAGCATTTACAGCACTTAAAACCGCCCGTTGTTCTGACGACGATGCTGGTTACTACGTGTTTGCCGCTCATAGATTTGAAAGTCTTGCAGTTACGCCATTTGGCAGGAAATAATATTTCGGCTAGCAGTATCAAATTAGAGAATCTTGTCTTTTACTGCATTTACAAGGATCACGTAAAGCTAGCTACTTAATAATTACTTCACTTTTGTAGGGTGTAGGGGCTTAGATTCGCGCGCCTTAAAACGTTTTAACGTGGCAGTCGCCGCCGTTGCGCATACGCTTGCGACGTCACTCAGTGCCGTCCTCGGAGCGAAAAAGAGTCGAAGTGTTTGGAATTTTGAAACATTATAACGAGAATTTTACCTAAAGTGATTACTGATTAAAATAAAAAAATGAAAACGGATAAACGCACGTATATTCATTAAATTTAACTTCATTCCGACGTTTCGAACACTTTATAGGGGTTCGTGGTCTGCGGGCGACTCACAATCGAGGAAATTTGATAGATCTACCTACTTCAAAATAAGAATGATAAGTACAAAACTACCCACAAAGAATATACTAAACCACAGACATTTTAAGGGATGTAGATATTACAAATATTGCAAATGAAGCTAGTTATTCATTATAAGTATTTTCAAAATGAAGACAAAAACAAAATAAATAATCTACGCCGGTTCTATCCCTACACCTCTGACCTGAGAAGAAATCCCTTCTTTTTTATGATTGTATTGTTAGGAAGGTATCCCAATTTTGGGACCAGCAAGAAACTCAGCGGGACACATCTATTTAAAAAACATTTGTAGTACTTCTTAAGATCCACATGCACTAAACCGATACATACATATTATTTACATACATACGTATTTCTTATTTGTAAAAATTGCCTTTATTAAAAAGCTCAATACCGTCAAACCCATTAGCCTCACGGTCTATGCGAGCCTGTCTGCTCCTTTATTAGATGAACTATAGGATCCCAAGCTGGTGATAGAGATAAGCTTGTTTCTATCCTATTAAAATTTGAATATTTCATTATCACAATGACCTCACGCAACATTCTAGGAATGGATTTCTTCTCCTTAGCGAGAACCAAAGCCTTACTGCAAATGTTTTTTGAAAAGATTTGTCCCCCTGAGTTTCTAGCCGGTCTCAAAATTGGGGTAGGTACCCCAGGTAGGAAGATTCCTAACAATACAATCATACAAAGGAAGGACAGAGGCGTAGGGATAGAACTGGCGTAGATTATTTATTTTGTTTCTTGTCTTCATTTTGAAAATACACGTAATGGTATTCTGTGTTTTCGTCGAAAATTGTATTGCCGAATTTCATTTCCCAACCAACTTTTCGCAGAAGTGTCATTCGGCCGAATAACTTTTGGCAACTAATTATTTCGCAACCATTTCATTTCCCAACCCCATAGTTGGGAAATGAGAATTACCCACTAGTTGGGTTCGGTTAGGTTGGATTATGTAAAGTTGGGAAATGAAATTCACTAACAAATGACACTTCTGCGAAAAGTTGGTTGGGAAGTGATTCGGCAATAAAATTTTCGGCGAAAAGGCAGAGAACCACTTGTAATGAATAACTAGCTTAAATTGCATTTTAGTTTGTTGTACATCCACCCTTAAAATATAGTATTGTCTGTGGTTAAGTAAATTTTTCTTTGTGGGTAGTTTTTGTACTTATCTTTCTTATTTTGTTTGTTCGAAACATCGGGATGAAGTTCAATTTAATTAATATACGAGAGTTTATCCGTTTCTATACTTTTATTTCATGAGCAATCATCTCGGTAACCGAAGAAAATATTAAAGTGATTAATTTTATTAACAATGTTTAACTTTTTTTTTATTTGGACATTTTCAAAGTAGGCTTTTCTTTTTTTAGTATAGGTATGTTATACAAAGTTAACGTTGTGTTTATATTATAATAATTAACTACATGATTATTAATGAAGATAACTGATACTGCAGATATAGACTGAGCAAAAGTAGTATAAAGATATAGAATGACATACTTTTTTAGTCGTTTCTTCTGTCCAGCGTGGACGTTTCTTTATTATTTAATAGGATCTCATTATGTTTTCTATATGTAGGAACTAAGTTCATATTGCGTTTATATTATTATAAATATTATAATAATTTATCTTCATGGTTATGAATAAATGATTGATACTTTAGATACAAGATGAACAACTAAAAAATGTTATCAGTCTCAAACGTGCTAGATAGAAGTACTTATAGATTTTTTTGTTGTTTATCTTGTTTAAACTGGGCTCAATTATGTTATACTTTGCTAAAACTGTACATTTTATAAAAGCCTAATTATGATTTTTCAAGATAAAGGTATACCTATACGTTTCGTTTTTAATTTAATTATTTCATTTTTGATTATTACATTTCAAGTGGTTTGATTTTCATATTTAATTCCTTCAAGTCTCTTCTCATTTTTAACGAAACATTTGAAACGTCGTGTGTTTTGTTTCGCGATTCCATTAAAGTCACTTTAAAAGTCATCCTAAAAATGTTGGCAATACATTTAATGCATTTGAAAATACTTACAATACGAAAACAAATAGTGTTACAGCACTGGGCTCATTGAAATTATCTAAAGCATGTGGTTTAACACTTTATTACTGTTACTTTTAGTAAACTTAAAGTGGGTTACTGCGTTTTTGCTATCCACAAAAACGATAGAAAAATGCTATTTCATACATTTGTTGACGTCGGTTACTACGTGTTTGCTAACTGTAAAAAAACAACCAAAACGTAGTAACCCACATAACTCCACTTGTAATAACTTATGGTGAAATTTATTTAAATAAAATTAAAGACAAAAAAAATGTGGATATTGTGTCCAATTTTTAATAAGATGTGTCCATAAATACGAAAGTTATGATTTTTTTTTCAAAACTCGGGAGGTTTTTCGGCTCTGGTGAACAATTTCATTTTTGTGGGTTACTACGTGTTTGCTTTTCGCCGTCGAAATAATGGTCAGTGACACTTCAATCTTCGACTCTTACGACACCCGCAGGAGGAGTTGGGGTGGTGAAAAATGTATTCTTACTGCCGTCACCACACGGCCAGCATAGTCTAATAATGGGTAAAAGGAGCGATTGTGTAATATGATTGTTTCTTAATTGCCGTTATACACTATGACCTTATCCGCTGACGTCTTTATTCATTGGCGTTAGTGCTATTTATTCCGTCATGTTCGTACTAAATTTAGAAATCTTCGAACCATACTACTGTCACTATGAGACGAACATAAATTGGGAGATATTTGTGAGGGCTGGCAGCAGTACACTACATCCAATCAATCGATTTTTAATTTTATGGCTTCAGGAACTGATCTCACCGCGAGCTACTAAGCTATGAACTATCGGCTATAAACACAAAAAAAGATACGCACTCGAGTGATACTCGCCCGGCGGTGATAGCTAGATTATAACTGGGCGAGTATCGCCTTGTCTCTATTATTTACACGGGAGTGCGTATCTTTTGTTTGTTTATAGCCGATAATTCAAAGCTTAGTAGCTCGCGGTGAGACCAGTACCTCAGTCCTGTTTGGCAATGTTGTCGGGATGCCTAATGGGTCAATTTTATAAATAAATAAATATCTTGGGACATCTTACACAAATCGACCTAGTCCCACAGTAAGCTCAATTACCTAAGGCTTGTGATGTGGGTACTAGGCGACGATATATATAATAGATACATATAGATACTTAAATACATAGACCGCTATGACCAAGGAACAAATATTTGTGATAAATAAATACACAAATAATGCCCTCGCCGGGATTCGAACCCGGAACCTCCAGCTTCGTAGGCAGGGTCACCACCAACTAGGCTACGGAGGCTGATACTCCTGCTCCTGGCTCAAGAATCATCCTGTATATTGTACCTCAAATTAATGTTACTGTAGTACAGCTTATCATTTTTAAATCCCGTTTATTTTATAAGCCAAGTGACGATGTATATAATAGATAGATACATAGAGATACTTATATATACATAGAAAGTCATGACCAAGGAACAAATGTTTGTAATAAATAGATACACAAATAACGTCCTCGCCGGGAATCGAACCTGGAACCTCCAGCTTCGTAAGCAGGGTCACGACCAAACCCTTAACTAGAAAAAAAAAAAATTTTTGACTAAATACTGATTTGTTCTAGGTGTGCGAAATGTTCGTACCTACACTGATGCTTCGAAAATGTCAAAAAAAATCTGTGAGGTCAAAATTAAGTGTAAATAAAAAAACTCGAAATCTATTATCACACTGATGAATCCAATTCCGGGTTTAATTTAACGCCCGTATTAAATTTACACACTGTGTATTATGTGTCTTCATTCTTAACTATACATTATACACAATTTGTTCATAACCCTATAACTTATTACACAGCCTAACTTTACTCCCTATAATTAAATGTACACAGGATGTTTACCTTTGCTAGTACAGTGACAGTTCCAAGTTTCAAAGGCAAATGTTTGATACAGTGTAGTTAATTGGTCGTTGTATACACGGTCATCATCATCATCATATCAGCCGAAAGACGTCCACTGCTGAACATAGGCTTCCCCCAATGATTGCCACAATGACCGGTCCTGCGCCACCCGCTTCCAGCGGACTCCTGCGACCTTCCAGCGGACTCCTGCGACCTTTCCAGCGGACTCCTGCGACCGTATACACGGTGCTCGTGAGCATTCCGAAAGATTGTAATGCTGAATTCCTTTTTAATGTTATATAAAATTTCCTGGATTCGGTTTGGTTTCAGATTTAATAAACCTTTTTTCGAAATAAGTTTTTCGACGTAATTCATCATAAAACTTCTTTTTGATTACATTGCTACCACAATGTGTTTTAGTTATTACCACACCTTTTGCCTGACAACCAAAAAATAAGAATAGACTTGACGAAATGACCTGTCCCTAAAAAATAATTTTAACAAATTGTTGTTATGATTAAAAGTACTTAAGATTCCTGGTATTTCATTTTTGTATGTTCCATCTCTATGTATTATATGTAGGTATATGTATATTACTACGAAGTATATATGTGTGTTTATTATATTATTATTATGTACGTATTAAGTACGAGTATACTGTAATCTAAATTTTTGATGTTTTACTCACACATAAGTAATATAAGCTTTTGTTGCATCGTCCACAGCCTATCTGCTTTGCCCGAAGGTTGACTGGTAGAGAATGCTTTTTAGCATTAAGTTCGCCTTTTGTACAATAATCTTGTTTTTTCTTGTGCAATAAAGGTTAAATAAATAAATAAATAAAGTACTCGAAATGTTAAAAAGTATTAAAAAGTTTAAGTTAAAAAGTAAGAGAGTTTTTAATGATATATAAAATTTCCTGGATTCGGTTTGGTTTCAGCGATAATAATCATAAACCTTTTTTCGAAATAAGTTTTTCGTTGTAACTCGTCATATAACTTCTTTTTAATTACAATGCTACCACAATGTGTTTTAGTATTACCACACTTTTAATTTGCCTTACAATCAAAAAATAATAGACTTGACGAAATAACCTGTCCCTAAAAATAATTGAAAAAAAAAATTTAACACATTGTTGTTATGATAAAAAGTACTAGAAATGTTAAAGAGTATTAAAAAGTTTAAAAAAAAGGAAAAAAAAAATTTTGGTTGCATTTGACATTAGGTCTCATAATATGTTTTGTTTATTGTAATGTCTACAATGCATAGTTAAAATCTCTCGCAATGCTCGCGAGCACCGTGTATACACTCGGGCAAATAATAGGGCCCAGCAAGATTTTTTTATAGGAAATATTGCCAACTTAAAATATTTACACATCACATCGTCAGTCTATCACAGTCCACTGCTGGAGCATTCCATGGGCTGTCCCGTACAAACGCGTGTTTATTTCGATAATTTGAGTTTTCTTCCGAGTTATTAGTTGTTATATATTTTTGAGCAATTTTTTACTCCTCTAGTCATGAAAGCGAACTTCAATAAACCCACAATTTTGAGAAAAACCGTGTTCGTACGGAACATCGGTGGACTTTTTCGTGGAATGCACCTGCTGGACATAGGCCTCTCTTCTTAACTATGCGTATATATGTAGAGCCATTACGCTGGGTAAGCGGATTGGCGATCACAGCAATGTGTCCACTATGATGACACTGCTGCCCATCTTTAATCGTCTATCAAAGAATGACGTGACTCAGGCGACCGTAACCATGGCAATGACATACAGAAAAAAGTTGATTCAATATTTATAGAATAAATGCGTCTTTGTTCAACAAAATATGAATCACGGAGCCAATTCGGAGCATCCAGTTATATCATAATTGGTTGATTAGCAATTAATTGTAGCTTACGTTTAAATTTCTCTACACTAATTGGCGTAATCTAATATTCAGTACGTATTTCGTTTGTATGATGTTGATTCATTCGTTTTCACTTATAATAAATGACAGTGCGTAGCCAAGTTGTTAATCGCTAGTCACGTGCAAAAGTGATTTAATTAACGGTACCATTCGTCGTCAATAAAACCAAGACTGTGTTCTAAAAAGTACGCGAATAGCCTGAAAAACTTGCGTTATGGAATAATACTTTTACTTATTTTTCTGTCGAATATTATATTTATAATTATATCGTCGATTGACAATGAAAAATCAATGCATAACAAATGCCTATTAGAAATAAACCTCCTGTATCAGTTCCGATTCATACGTGGTTGCTAAGAGTGAAGACACATTTATCAGCATGCGTACGCATTTTGTCTACTAAAATTGGCCGTTTAGTATGAAACGTGTAAGCATGCGTACGCGTTCGGCTTGCGAAAAGCTGGACGCGGTCTCATACTAAACTAACATTTTCTATAGACAAAATGCATACGCATGCTGATGAATGTCTTCACCCTAAGACTAGTCATGGTTTTCACCACAACACAAACACACGAGTAGCCGACGAATATTTTATAGTAATCTTTGACTAATAGTGAACCTAATAGCAAAGGCATAAGGTCCTTCTATGGTGTTATTTTAAGATATATCATTACACATTCATCTCTAATATCTGGGTAATTCATCTAAAATCAGAGCTGAAAATGAAGACATCTGGTCGCATGGCGAGCCCATAATATATACTTCACGCGCCTTCTCTTAAGGCCCGGACACGATATTGGTCTAAGGCGACCAACGGCGAGCGAATCCATGAGTTGGAGCGGGATGCCGATATGGGTATTCCCTCTCGCACGTATGGTTTTCCGCTAAACCGGTCGCCTTAGACCAATGTCGTGGCCGCGGCATTAGACTTACCCATTATAATTTAGCCAATGCTTTCTTCATTATCAGAACGACAATTTTAATTTTACATTTCGAATTAACTAAAATAAACCTTCTATTAGTCATTAGACTAGAATATTAAAAACTTAGAAAATTCTCAATATAATCTTTCAAAAGTGACAACTCAGTTAAATGAAGCGTTAGATTGAGTTCTAAAAACTGTTGAAGTTTACCAAATAAAGTTCTAGTCAATCAATTCATAATGGAACTTCAGTTTTAGTTTTGAAATTGTTTTTCACATAAAAATTCTGATTAATGTCAGAGTTTTATTCGCGATCAAAAAACGACGACGACTTGCTACCTCTTGATATTAAAAAAGCGTACCTCTTGATATACGCATAGTAAATAGGAGAGGCCTACGTCCAGCAGTGGATGAAAATAGGCTAATGAAGAATGATGATGACAATTTCACCTAAAACTGATTGTTTGACATTCTGAGCAGACGTCAATTAACACACTAAAGTAGTTTGATATTCCGAATCCTCACTTTAGGACCCCAATATATTCCAACCTCATTATAGAACGTTTAACTCAAAATTACCATTGCTAATATGTTACGGACAAATCAGAATACCAAAAGGCCTCAACTATTACTCCGTACGTATAATATCTGTGAAAAACTCTTATCTAGTATTTACGGACCTTCTATGTCTTATAGACTAGGTAATAAAGTTTATATTTAAGAGAATCAGCGATTTTGTACGATGTGTAACATAATGCTCGGTACAGACTCTCGCTAGGCGACTTCCGGGGGCTTTCGGATCAGCCTTAGCGAGCGCAGTTAAGTAGTCATCCACACTCTCCATTGCATTAATTTAGCTGATACGTCTTCTACAATTTGGGCTTGATTGAAGAGACAAATAAAATAACTGACTTTAAAGATTTTAAATCATTGGTTTTGATTGGTACAATTCCATAAAAGTGGTATACAAATCGTTTCTTCACTATTCTTTCATGACATAAAGAACTGGCCAAGTTTTTATTTAAAATTCAATAATTGACGTTCCACGTCTATCGTTGGGTCATCAACTTACATAATATTATGTTAATTAAGTCAATCGGTCCAGTAGTTTTGGACCAAATCTGGTGTACAGACAGACACGCGAGTGATCCTATAAGGGTTAATTTTTTTATTATTTTGATGTACAAAACAAAGCTTAGTAATAGTTTAACAATAAAGTGAGAGAACATGAGAATTTGGTCGATTCCCTCGCTCCTCGCGTCCTTCGATTCACATCCACAAAACCGACACAGAGCGGAGCAATAGAGAGGAAATACGACGAGCCAATACGAGCGGACACAAGCCCACCGTAAACACTCTCGTACTCGCGTCGCCTCGCGTTGTAGACTCCTGAAGAGTCTGTACCGAGCATTAGAGTAAAAGCTGCTTGAGGCGTTTTTACAGAATGATTGTATAAATCAAGGGTCTGTGGCGGGTCGTATTAGTATGCGACTCGTAGTTTTGATTAGCCTAACTAGCGTGCAACTGTTGAGAAGATTTATAAGGTTAGACGACTATAAAATGAGCAATAAGCTGGGAGCTAAGTCTGCATCTTAAGAAGTAGGTATGTGAGCCTATGAAAATATATTCTTATGTCTTGGGATATCTTCCACAAATCGACCTAGTCCCACGGTAAGCTCAATTAAGGCTAGTGATGTGGGCAACAGGTGAAGATAAATATAATAATAGATTAATACATACACAGCCACGACCAAGGAACAAATATTTGTGATAATAAATAAATGCACAAATAATAATCTCCGCCGGCATTCAAGCCCGGAACCTCCAGATTCGTAGGCAGGGACACTACCAACTCTAGGCTACCGGAGGCTGAGGCTATTTTAATAACTAACAATCTATTTGTCGTGGTGACGAGTTGGCACAGCATGTGTGAGTAGATAATATGCAGAGTGCCGTCATACCTTTCACGAAGGATTACGATGGATTACGAATGGTTATACGCATTACTTACTACCTAATACCACTGGCAAGCAGGAATGCACTGGTTTTTTGGCCAGCCTGTATAATTCAGCGCATCATCATCGTCATCATCATCATCAGCCTATGATAGTCCACTCTTGGACGTAGGCCTCTCCTATTAACTATGCGTATAGACGCATTAGGAGGTAAATGCCCATAATCGCCACGCTGGGCAAACGGATTGGCGATCGCTGTGATGACGCTGCTGCCCATCATTAATCTTTTATCAAATAATGGTCAGTGACACTAGAGCAGGAGGAGTTGGGGTGGTGACAAATGTATTCTTACTGCCGTCACCACACGGCCGGTGCATGATTTTATAATAATTGTTATTATTATAAATTATTATAATTTGTTTTAGTTTCATTTAATTTACTTTTAATTGCTGCCTAGTAAAAGGAACATTTTATTCACATCTGAGTGAAATCATAATGGTGAACCATGAAAATTTTACGTCCATAGCAGAGTCGGTAAATGACGCTGCAAAGTCAGTTCTTTATGTGTTTATCACTGAAATATTTGACGTTTAACGATATAATTTATACAGGGTGTTTTTTTTTCGACCGTTCAAATTCTACGTAGTGAATGTGTAGGTCATACTGACCAACTTTTACTATGGGGACAAAGTCGAAATCGCGAAAAAAAAATCAGCTGTTTCATACAAATTGGCGGCATTACGCCGGCAGAAATGTATGAAACAGCTGATTTTTTTTTCGCGATTTCGACTTTGTCCCCATAGTAAAAGTTGGTCAGTATGACCTACACATTCACTACGTAGAATTTGAACGGTCGAAAAAAAAACACCCTGTATACCTACATCAATTAAATCTAACTAATCTAAATAACATAACCTATATCTAAGACTGGCTCTTGTGGCATTGTACCGAGAATGCTGGCGGCTTTTCCTCGCTGTATCGCAACAGTCACTACATTGAATCAAATTTCGGATAAAATAGATCTGTTTTGCTGCACTTTGACTGAGTTCACAAATTTCACAGAAGTCGCCATAAGGTCGTTGTGTCGTAATTAGCTTAGTGAATTTAATATTGTAACTCTGTTTTGTACTATTTGATTTGACTTTATTTAAGTAAATATACAAAGAAAAATAGAATAAAATAAACTAAGACTAAGGAAATAAAACTTCTTATATCTACTTTAATACTATTTGATTTATTTTATTTCGATGATTGATTTATTTATATTATTTAATGTTGAATATTTAGAATGATTGATGATATTATTATTGTATTGAATTTTTTATATGTTGAGTTATTATTATAATTTTTTTAATTCATTGAGTTTAGGGACATTGTTTTTGTGTATATTATTGTAATGGCTATATTTTTTGTTTATGTTGTGTATTTTTACTTTTATGTAAGCGTCTTGGTGTCCTAGAATACTGTAATGCTTATATATGTAAAATAAGTAAATTGAAATTGAAAATTTAAACACTCATGCGTTGGGCGAGGAAGCCGCCAGCTGTTCGGTCTTTAGTTACGTCGTCTGATTCGCATTAGTAAATCGTGGTAGTCCCCCAGAAAACATATGTGAGCCTTGCAAAAACACGTCAAATTATGCAAATGTCTCATTACTCTTACCTAAATTACCATGTATCTCACGTTTCGGTATCTCCCCATACTCGAATTCTCGCGTTGCTTTGCATCGCAAATGTAACCGCGGATTTAGTTTAAGAAACTCTCATTAGTATAAAAGGATCGGCGAAGTTTTACTTGAGGCACAGGCCCCACTGCAAGCGAGTAAGCGATGATCTGTTAGCTATAGAAACAAACAAAATGTAAGCGCTCCCATGTAAATAAAAGAGATACGGCGACATTAATAGTTAGGCAAATCCACAAGCAAGCTGAAGTGGCTGGCCATATTAGCCGCAGAACCGATAACCGTTGGGGTAAACGAGCTCTTAAGTGGAGACCGTGTAGGACGCCCTCAGGCAAGGTGGAGTGACGATTTGCGCAAGATGGCTGGCAGAAGCTGGATGCGAGCTGCCGAAAATCGAACACAGTGGCGCAAAACTGGGGAGGCTACGAACAAATAAAACATGCAAGCCGCACGCCATACTAAATTGCCTTTCAAAAACGGTCTTGAATTTTAGTTGACAAGTGTCACCCCATATTCAATGCATAACGGCAATGAATTTGAATGTCAACTTGTAAAAACTTAAACCGCCTTTTAAAAATAGTTGTGATTGGTTCATCAAAGTTTTGATTGGCTATATTCTATAAACGTTTGTCAAAGATGTTGCGCCGAAATATCCGCGGTGTCAAGAAAAGCGCTATGTCCTGCCCATCTTGGCACAATTGAACAATTGGTTTTAGGGGCTTTTTTGAGCTGGCGTTAGACGTCCATGTATATGGTCGCAGGTGAAGACACATTTATCAGCATGCGTACGCATTTTGTCTAATAAAATTGGCCGTTTAGTTAGTATGAAACGTGTAAGCATGCGTAGTGCGTACGCGTGCGGAAAGCTGGACGCGGGTCCCATATTAAACTGACAATTTCTATAGACAAAATGCGTACGCATGCTGATAAATGTGTCTGCATCCATAAACAAACAAAAGGTAAGCGCTCATATGTAAATAAAAACCGGCCAAGTGCGAGTCGGACTCGCGCGCGAAGGGTTTCGTACTGTTATCAATTAATCATTAAAAAAATACAGTTAAATAAACCTATCTGAAAAACTATAAGAAATAATTGAATCAAACCAAAAACCGTTGAAGGAGTTTATTAATATGCAGTACTTTTTTATTATTTTATACCTCGTTATTCAACATATAGAGAGGGAAACTTTTTAAGACATTGAGAACTGATGACCTCGACAAAGGGTCACTTAAATAAAAATGTGTTTTAGAAACCTTTACATCATTTTCAAAGGCCTTAGCCTAGCCAAGATTTTACATAGGCTTATGTTAATGCCCCAACAACATAACAATATAATACAATTTTGTATTGTATTTTAAGAAATATAAACCCGATATAATTTCAACAATAAATCTATTTACCGACTTACACATAAATTGAAAAATAGGAGGACAAAAACTGAGAAATATTTTTATAACAATAAAATGAAGCAAAATGTAGCAGATTTTTTCAATTCAATAAAAGTAATCTAATTATACGCCCATTGAAAAACAGCTGTATAAAATATCTTCAAATACACAAGAACCTCAACATGAAAAGAAAAAGAAATCAATCTCTTTTTTGTTTTCGTGAAATGACATTACCAAGACTTATTTCAACTAAAGCAGATACCTAATCTTAATGTAAAGCCTAACAACTTACTATTTGACCCTCGCCATGTTGCGGATTTTCAGAGACACTAATTTATTTTACTGGCAATGATTACTGTTTGACATCAGGCGTTGAATGTCATCGAATGTCACCGATGTAAACAAAAGGAAAATTTATCGCGACTTAAACGATTTTATCATAAAAATGCCGAAAAAGATACCAATAGAAGCAAGAAAAATCGTCTTAAATACAATAAAATATTTAAACCAAAGAAAGGACGAAGGATTGAATAGTATTCCATTGGATAATGTTTTGCAATTGGTTACTGACAGGACCGGTACTGACACTTTATAGTGCGGTTGTATTTGAATTGGTTAGTTGTTATAATTAAACTTAATAGATTTTATTTTCTCATTTAAGGCGTATGTAGATCGACGATTAAAATCATTTCTAAAAATAAAGAAGCGACTTTGCCAACTGTACAAAATAAAGCCCCACGCAAAAAGAAAATTAATATAGATGACTTCGATAAAACATAAATGTGGATTTTAAGTGACCATGTAAAAAAAATTGAAGACGATTATAGGAATAAAGGTCCTATAATCGAATCCAAGACCGAACGATTTATAATCTAGGTTGGTGGTCCTGAAAGCGCCACAACATCTGACGAAGATCAAACTTCATCAGAGTCAGAATATCAAGAATACATAAATATTGAGTATTTGGAATCGGATTTTGACGAATAGGTAATATTACAAAGTTTTGATTCTCTGTAATCAATTTTTTGGCATTAAAAATATCAACATGAAGCCAATACACACCAAGCTGACTATACATGACGTATGCACATTATTGCCATAGGTAAACTGTTTGTAGCGACACTGTGTCAGGGTCAAATAGAAAGTTGTTAGGCTTTAAATAAATTCTGTAGATCTGCCGCGAACTTCAATGTTCGGATGAACGAATATCGAATTATATATTTTAAATCAAAACAATAAAAAATGAGACAAAGCCGCGATGAATGCCCGCATTCCACTGAGAGCGAAGCGGACTCATTAATGGCTCCGTTTCACGTTCATTGCTCGCTAAGGCTATTTAGTTGACGGCTGCGAGTCACAGCAGCAGTGAAAGTTAAACGGACCCATTAATGACTCCGCTTAGCTCGCAGTGGGAAGCGGGCATAAGTCTGTTACTTGCTGTCAAACACATAAATATGTATATGCTCGGGCTAGCACATCTTCGTCACTCGCGCTGTGTCAAAATGACTGTATGAATTGACAGGCGATTTGGAAAGATGTGCTACGAGTACATTATAAATAGTTATACAGGGTGAAATATTTTACAAAGGTAATACAAAATTATTTTTTCTGGATCTACTCCTGATTGCGATCAACTTTTACTATGGGACTTAAAATATCGAATTCGGCAGAAAAAATTGGATTTGGAAGTACTAGAGTCGAGTGCATTAATATGTATACACATTTGAAAGAGATCTGTAACTAGCGACAGGTGGTTTCACAATTTATATTTTTTCAAAGATGGTCCCATAGTACAAGTTGACTGTAAATAATCATGAAAAGATTCAGAAAAAATGATTTTGTATCATGTAAAATATTTCACCCAGTATTGTGATCAGATTAGTGTTACTGTAGTACAGCTTATTATTTTTAAATCTCGTTTATTTTACAAGCCTGCCTATTCATTATTAATCTCCTAAAAATTCGGAGATTATAACAATATCTGGATTAAATTGATGAATATCGATTAGCTCCGATGTTGATTGGTGATATTTTAATAAAATTCCGAGAAATAATTAAAATTCAGGAAACAAGGGCTAAAGTGAACTCTCCGAATTTACGAGTATTATATACTTTATTATTATAAAGTGCGTCCTTCTTGATAAATGTTAATCAAAGCTCTAACCTAACAGCTAATTATTCGTTCGTTAAAATACGAATAACATAATATATCCCTCGCAAGTTTTTCCTGAAATTGTCAACGCTAACTCCCATGGTAAGCTGAGTTATGGTTAGGTTAACCTATACAGGGTGTAAGTCGAATACGGGCGAAGCTCTTAACGGGTGTTAGTTTACGACATAATAAGTACATTCAAATAACTTTTACTAAAAATAAGAGCAACAAAATTTTCCATACAAAATAATTCGACGCGCAATGTAGAGCAACATACGCGAGTTAAACTCGTTGACAGCTAATTTCAAAAGCCGGTGACATAACTGCCATATCAACAATAACAAATGTTCGTACCTACATTGCTGCTCCGATAATCTGAAAAAAAATCTGTGGGGTCATAATTAAGAGTACTTAAAAAAAACCTTGTAATCCATGATTACACTAATAAATCCCATGCCTGGTTTAATTGATCGCCCGTATTAGATTTACACACTGTATACCTAAACACTGTAGAATATAAATATTTTGCTCCATGGATTTTCTTTAGAAAAAAGTTGAACAACAATTTGACGACAAATGTTGAAGACAGATTAAAATATTGATACCATCATAACGAAATAGGGTAAAACGCACATGTAACACATTTTTTCGGAAAGTTATAAAATGTATCAAAAATTATTCAGTCACATTAAAAGTCTATAGTTTTGTTAGTCGATACGTACACACACGTTAAAATTGATATATAAGTTGACAAATTAAAAAAAAAGGAAAAATATATTTATTTCACTGTGACAATTTGGTAAAAAGTGATTACAAGGTTGGGGCATCCTATTAAGTATAAGATACTTGTGTCAGGATGTCCCACTCTTCCATAGCACAGGTGGTATACGAGTACAGTAAATAAACATTATTAAAACTAGTTAAAAAGAAATAATCATAATACACCTTCAACTAAGCGTGTTTGTGTGCAAACAAACCGAGTGAGTTCCGTTGTTGTATACAAAGCAACCCATTAATTTATCTATCCTTCCTTTTTTTTTATACACGTTAGAACGACAAGAATAGTTATTTGTTATACAAGGGTGCAAAGTTGTACTCCACCCGCGAGTATGAAATTGAAACACGAGCAAGCGAAAGGATTCTATAGTTGAACCACGAGCGAAGCGAGTGGTTCTAAAATAGAATTCCGAGCGCAGCGAGCGTTCCAACATACGAGAAGTAATATACATTTGCACCCGTGTGCAACACAAAACTTTTCCCCTCACTATAGCGAGGAAACTTAAAAAAGGTAATTATTTGTTCACATTACAATCAGGTTAGTGATAATAATTTTCGAAATGCATCATGTATATAATGCAACATTTTGTCGCAGTAAACTTAGCACGAAAAAGTACACGCATCACAATTTTAACACATTCCTGTAGTTGCACACCGACGCCAATGCATTATTAAATCATTCTCATTCATTATTTTTACAAAATGATAACAGAACACCCTGAATGTTGTTTAGTTTACTATGTTCGAGTCGGTAAATAAAGATTATAACCTATAACAATATTCATTGACAATGTTGACATTTTCTGAACTGAAAAACGTCATACGATACACGTGCGAAGATGAAATCCACATCTCGTGTCGATTCAAAGCAGTCCTTTCGGTCATGTTTTAATTTATCTCCAAGTTACCTCATCATATCAGCCGAAAGACGTCCACTGCTGAACATAGGCCTCCCCCAAAGATTGCCACAATGACCGGTCCTGTGTCACCCGCATCCAGCGGACTCCTACGACCTTCACCAGGTCATCAATCCACCTTGTGAACCTTCCCACCCCAATGCCTAAGTACCTATACGTAACGAATAAGTTACCTATTCACTGGCAAAATAATTTAATATAACGCCTTGGCTTGACACCAGTACTCGAAATACCATGTTAAAGATTTTCCCGTCACAAGCACATTGTTAACTTGTGTGTGATGTTTGTGCCAACAGTCACAGAACACACAATGTAACAGTAAGGCAAGTCTGGATCCAAATAAAAAATGACAATACTTAGTTATCTTTCAAGCATTGGCGGTGTATTTACCAGCATCTAGCGGGCCAGCAAGGCGGTGGCAACTAACAGGTTACTGATTGTCTCCTGTTCGTTGCCGCCGCGATTTGGGCTCTACTTTTCACTTACGATCAGGTGGAGTGGAGCCACTTTGTTGTGCCAACGTTATTTTTATTGGGTCGGCAACGCGCATGTGACACCCTGAGGTTGCAGGCGCCCATAGGCTACGGTGACTGCTTTCCATCAGGCGGGCCGTATGCTTGTTTGCCACCGACGTGGTATAAAAAAAAAAAAAAAAAATTGTCATTTAAATTTAAATTATCGTGAGTCGTTATTAACCTAGATACTCGTAACCCTAAATGCAAAAAAGGTGACCTCAAGTTTCAAAAAGGGGACCTCAGCTCTGAATAATTCAACTTCATGGTAGATGACGTCATTAATTTTGAAACTAATTCATAAAGTGCATTTATGCAAACATGTATGTACCTAGTCCATGTTTTATCAAGGAAAGAGACTATCAACAGCAGAAAAAGGGCTTGCTTGCACTGTTTAAGTTGCATAATCTTGCATAAAACCACCATGATTCAGGTGACCGTAACTATGGCAACAAAAAGTTTATTCACCCATAATATTATGCAGTTTGAAGTAGGTTGAAGAATTATTTCAATTGTTGTAACTATATTATGCTAATCAAATTGTGTTTGAACATCCTGATTATGCTAATGATACAAGTTAACCCAAAATACAAAGAGCGATTAAGAAACACAATAAGCCATTATCAAATATCAAATTAGCCATCGTTTAAACGGGTTGGGAAAATTTAACGACCAAAAGCACCAAAAAACCCTGATCACTTAAGAAATCTAACTATGGGCGACAGACTAATTATATTGAAGAAATACATCAAATACGTGCCACATTGAATAATAGGTGCAATAGTATGCACGCCGCCAACAAGATTGATTTAATTAATTATTATTATCATTATCGGTTGGTTTTCTCACCATTTAGTAATATAAAAGTCACATTTTGTTTAAATAGTATAAATTTCTACGAATGTTCATGTTGCTCGTGAAATCTTGGATGGATTGCATTGCAATCTACTTTTTCTCAAACATGCAATGAAATTATGTCATTATGTTCGTCATAATAGGCTTTAAAGTATGACGTTGCAGGCGGATGACCTCGAGATAATAGTAAAGGAATTTAACGGCCTAGGCCGGTAACTAGTATTTTTTTAAAACATGGCGTCGGTTTTCATGAACAGGCTAAATAGCTAAATTCTGTTTTTTTTATTGTCGTATTTTTTATTTCATTGAATATCTTTGAGAAAAGCACTATACATGCCTCGGCGTAAAATGTAATACCTACTCAGCCGGTAAGCCCATCTTTCCTGGCGTCTGCAGTAATGTACTATTATTTTATGTGTACAATAATACGATAGAAATAATTATCAGGAGCTGTTGTTTAAAAAAAAAAACCCATTTAATAGTTTGGTTTGTTAGTTGAATTTGTGAATTTTGTAACTTAATTTATCATTTGAGTTAGCTTGCATGATTTCATGTTAAGTGACGATCAGCGCCACGGTGGCGGTTTTTAAAAGTTGGGTGATGCACAGAGAGAAACATATAATAACTTTCGAAGAAATGAAAATATTACGATATGAGTGCGAAAAAAATTAAGTTCTAAAAGGGTGGAGATAAATTAAAGAACTTTTACACCAATTTTCTTTTTGCACGTGTATCGACGACGTTTTTCAGTACACATGGCACTCAAAAGATTTCGATCTGACATAAAATAAACCACATCTCGTACTAGCGCGTGAAAAAAGCATCATCTGTACTGAAAAATGTTTTTCTCTGGAATTTCAGTTGGGCCTAAGGCTCCATCACAATACCGCTGTGTTACAAAATAAGTTAAGCGCGCTAGTTAGACTACTGATTAAATCTGTACACTGTGTCTCGGGTGCGCCAAAGTATTTATAAAATTGCAACTTAGATTATTGGAACTCCGAAAATTTTTCTTATACAATTTAACTTCATAATGATCGGTATTTAGAATAATCTTTGTTCATAATCATCATCACATAGAATTATTTATGTTCATAATATTGTTTTTCATACATATTTTTAGTACTAACTTTTATGTTTATATAATTTTTCACTATACTTATTTTATGCTATATATTCTAATGTTATAGGTATTTATTTTTGTCTGTACTGGTTTTATGTATGAATTATTTTTGTTTAATTAAATATAAATCGTACTATGTATTACTGTAAACTAGCTACCTGCACAAATCGGGTTGTGGCAGAGTAGGTACTGTACGGGTTCCCTCTAAACTTTTTTTGTCCGAAACACTTAGGACAAGACTTGGTATAATCTATTTTGGCATCAACTTAATGAGACAGAAACATCACTTGGCTTAAATAACAATATTTCGAATATTATTTTGTCCGAAACTATCTTGGCATATCATTAATTACGCCGAGTGTTATAAGACAGAAATTAGATTTGCATTTTTTTTGGGCATGTAGCCACATGTTCGAAACTTGCCTTTTTCGTCAGGCAGAATTTGCTGTGAGGGTGAAAATTTCTGCAGTGAGCGAGCGAAGCGAGCGAACAAAACCTTCCGGGGCAGATCCGACTCGGATAGGTTAGGTTAGAAGACTAAGGCGGGAGCTTTGCTCCCGCCTTAGTCTTCGAGGTTATTTTTTTTTAGCAACCTAGAAAGTACTCAGCTCAGTAACACAGTAAGTAACGTATAGAATATTACTACTACCTCGATTATATTGAGAGGTTGTAATTATTCCTTCTTTGTTATGCTAAAACAAACTATGCCGATACTTTTTATGCACATCCAGATTATGCCTCATCATAAATAGGAGCATCGAAATTATGCTCGAATAATATTCGAACAACTCGAAATCTGACACAAAGAAATATGCTAAAGTTGAGTATGCCTCAACAGTTTCTGCACAAAGCCCATTATGACTACATAGTTTATGTTATTCATAAAAGAATTATACCACAACAGAGTGAACCTAATGGGAAAATGTTTATAAATAAACAATTTATTTCAAATAACTTTATGAGTATAGATTAATCTACTTGACGACTTTAGGAGGATAAAATTTCGAAATAAAAATCGTTATGAACATTGTAGGTAGAAGTATAATTTTTAGTAAGAAAAAAAGTATGAGAAAAAATTTTCGGAGTAATGATGATTATGAGTAAAAAACGGTATTAGTAAAAATATTCGAAGAAAAAATTGTATAAGTGCCAATATGGACCCCTGTGTCTCACATAACCACTCAATTGGAGTCTTACAATATACATGCAAGGGCATAAATAAATATACAAATTCAGACCTTATGCTCCAGACATAAGCAAAAAAGTGTATACATAGTTTTTCCTTCTACTAAATATTATAAGCACTTAAATGTACGCATTTAGCGTAAATAGGAATACCAATTTCAAGCTACAAATAGTATAGGGCGTATTAATTATTTCCTTTCAACGAACCAAAGGAATTGGGGTCAGATTGAATTATTAACTAACCGTTTAACCTTATTAATAATCGTCTCCTAACTTAGCAAGCAAGTATTGGTTGTCACTTTCGATCTTATCAATATGTCTATAAGAGCGAAAGTGATAAGCAATACTTAGCGGTTGGTTAATTTAGGAGACCGTTATGAATAAGGGTTTTCTTTGGGCCTTCAGACCTACGATGTAAAGAATATGTTTAATATCGATGAGAACGACACTGACCAAACTGTGGCAACATTTTGTGCACACTCACTTGTCAATTGAGTCCGTGGATCTGATGGAACTTTAATTGTATTCGACTATATTTTTAGTACCGCTAGTATAGTAAAGTGCAAAAATATTATATCAAAAAAATCCTCTTATTATACAGGGTGTTTATACTCGAGTGTTTGCACGGGGTGATTTAGTACGCCATACTGAACAACTTCTCACGAATACTATCACGAAATCTAAAAAAAAAATGTTTTTTTCATACATTTTTACCGATCGATAACGACGTTTTGTATGAAAGAGCCAAAATTTTTATTTGACATTTCTGGGTTAACTCCATAGTAATAGTTGTTCAATATAACCTGCCAAATCACCCCGTTCAAGGTTTTCAGTGGAAAGAAAGAAAAGAAAAAACATTTTATTGGTGACACAACATAATATACAAATTAAATATAAAATGAACACGAATATAAAAATAATAAAAAATAGTGCCACAAAATGGTCGCCAATTCAGCATATTGCTGGCCTGTAAACAGTCCAGCGCTGGTCTTCCATTGGAGCCATTTGTGGAGCCAGTGGCTCGTGTAACACCCTGTATACATTTTATTTTGCCTTTGACTGTAAAATAAATTTATCAATAGCCAACTGACCTCCCTCTCCCAACTATGTAGAAAGAAAACACTAGCTTGAAGCAAGCAACCTTGTAATAATAATGATATTAATGATTTATAATATTTCAAGCTAAAAATAGAACATCGTTCTCACTCTAACTTATTATCGAATTCGTAAGAGGGAGGAGTGAAGTCGTACGTGCCTCGGGATCCAATAGAGATATTAAGTCGTTACCACTAGTTATCATAATTAATAATAATTCCTGCTGAAGAAGCAAAAGGATGATTACGGATTGCCTACTCTGAAACGGGGTCTTATTTTTAGGGTTCCGTTTACTACGGAAATTATTATAGTTTTGCCTTGTTCGTCTATTCCGTTTCGAAACGCATGCTTATGTGAAGCAAATCAAATTGTTTTATTTAACAAGTTGTATAAGTACGTTGGTAGTACGAGTCGGTACGAGTATAAAGAAATAATAAGATTTATTTTTAAAAATATTCGAATATTTACTATAACTTTGTCAGCCTCCGTAGCCTAGATGGTAGTGACCCTGCCTACGAAGCTGGAGGTTCCAGGTTCGAATCCCGGCGAGGGCATTATTTGTACCTTATTTATCACAAATATTTGTTCCGTGGTCATGCCTGTCTATGTATTGAAGTATCTGTATGTATCCATCTATTATATATATATCGTCCTTGGTACCCACATCACAAGCCTTAATTGAGCTTACCGTGGGACTAGGTCGATTTGTGTAAGATGTCCCCAGATTTTTATTTATTTATTTATAACTATGTATTTGAGTCAGTAGAAATGGAAAGATAAATTGTCACGACTCTTAAAATAAACCTTATGTGTTCTTTACTAAAGTGCATTTTAAACACAGTATTATCAGCTCGCGATTAAAATGGGGTTTGAAAGTACTGTTGACACAACAGGTCAATCTAGGATAATAATATATTCGAAGTCTTATTCATAACTATACTCATAGTTTAAGTGCAGAGACTTACAGACAATAGATTAATTAACAACTTACTACATCAATAAAAAACTTGGTAAATCTTGTATTATTTGTTGTGTCAACAATACTTTCAAATCCCTTTCCGATTCCGGTTTGATAATAACAAGGTACCTTTCCGTGTGCACTGACACATTTAGTTATATTATTAGAACATTCTAATATATATGTATAATATTAAATCATATTATTTCTTTAAACTCGTACCAAACCACTGATTAAAACTAATTATTTCCGGCAGAACATTGCCAAATTACTGCATTCCAAATTTAAAATCCTATTTCAGTACGCAAAAGTCGATTTAAAAACAATTCTCGAACGAACAGAAATACATCAGACAGTTATCACCGGATTCCTTCAGCTGATTTACATGATCGTAAAACACGCTCGGATCAAAACCCCGTAACTCAATTTTACTAAATCCGAGTTTCGAGATGTTGGATTTAGTTTTGACAGGAGCTGAAGCGGTTGCAGTACTATTTGTGAGTACGTTTGTAAGTTGTTTATCCCATTCTTTATAATAATACATTCACGTACTTTAGGGACTCGCTCAATTTGTCGGTGTCTGATCGGTTTAAGGCACTGGTCTCACCGCGAGCTGCAAATAAAAGAGACACGACGATACTCGCCCAGCTATCAGCTATCACCGCCTGGCGAGTATCGGAGTGTCTCTTTTTTAAATACACGGGAGTAAGAGTACGTATCTTTGTTCGTGTGTATAGCCCATAGTTAATAGCTT
>JALPQI010012244.1:0-37156 GCA_025490895.1 Thaumatotibia leucotreta
TAGCTGCGAACCAAATGTTTAAAACTTCTTGTCATTGCCAGTAGTATAAAATAAACACCTTACATTTTATTAAAACTAGACAAAGATATTATTAAAATATAATGTTTTATACTAAAAATTAGTAGCATAATTAAAAAATATACGTACAGTCAGTGACTGTAAATACGATTTTTTTAAATAAGTATTTCAATGATTTTGATTACCCACCTCTCGCGAGTAGTTTTTTGTGGTGGTATCCCATTTGTTTACATTTTTGATCTCCAATTCGATTTCAGATCTTAGTTTAGTTTGAGTGTTAGGAAAAGTTTTCCCTAGATTTTTCTGTTTTTATTTTCTGCCTTTGTTACATTATTGGACTGCAAGAAAAGTCAATCAAATATTTTTTTACGGAGTATGAAATCTTAATTATAGTATAGTTTTCGAACGTTTGTTTCGCCGATTATAAATGTATTGGATGCATTCAGTTTTTACATAATTTAGTTGATTTTATGTACTTGATTAAATGATCGAGATACAAAATATTATTATGTGGTAGAATTTGCGCAACTAGCATATCTTTAGACCAATACCTAGTTTTGTGCAATCATTATTATATACGAAAATTGGTGGATTGTCTCATCTCCTGGGTCGCGTTTTATAAAGTTACAATTTACAATTTCGCTGTTTGCCTCTCTTTCTAGCCAATATGTGCGTGCGTTAGAGAGGCAAACAGCGAAATTGTAAATTGTAACTTTATAAAACGCGACCCTGCACTGCAGTCTGTAACTTGATTCATCTGGTGGAGTGGTGATAATTAGAACTGATAATCGATCTTTAATATGTCTTTATTTCATGGATTTGTTCTATTTCAATGTCTCAATACACTTACACTTTCATTGCAGCATTAACATTTGATTAACAACCATCGATTCTCAATTTCTCTTTTTTAATTATGAACGCTACAATAACTACTTCACAAATACCAACATACACAAATCAACACTGTCGAAATGTCAATCGCGTACAATAATCAGCTGTCGATTTTTATTGCAATAATTTATTATGAACACAATGCGCGTTAACAAATGAGCGACACCCTGTTCCGATAAGCAATCACGGTGGTGATATTGGGTTTGTGCGGGGGGCGATGGCGCGGTGTGGCTTCGGGGAGTGACGGAGGCGGGCAGGGCGGAGGTCCGAAGGGCCAGGCATGTGGAGGCATGGCCGGAGAGGCGGCGGGCACGTCGCGCGGGCTGCGGGTGTACAAGATCGTGGTGCTGGGAGACGGGGGGGGTGGGCAAGTCCGCGGTAACCCTGCAGTTCGTGAGCCACAGCTTCTTGGACTACCATGACCCTACTATAGGTATACATGTTTATATCTATGGGTTTTCTAACTAGATTCAAGTAAGAACAATGTTTGAAAGTTTTGAAACAGCTCATTGGATTTTTCATTTACATTTTAACAACTTACTTTAACATATGACAACAATACACTTTGCAGGTAACTGCATTCCTAATTGTTTACAAACAATTTGTGTATGCTCACAACTATACTCTCTTTATTGACTGTTGCTTATTCGGTACGCAAGGCTCTTGATGCAGTATACACTTGATGTATACCATTAATTGAATGGTTACTGAAACATTTTTTAATTTTGGATATTTTTTTAATATTTATCTTACTATAATATGATATCTTCAAACATAGGCTAAATTGTGTATGAACATTGTGATATTTGTGCTGATACTTTTTTATATCATAAAATAATTTTAATTAACAGATTGTTTGCATGTCTCGTTATTGAAAATAATTTATGACACACTTGTTGTGACAACTGCAGCACATTGGTCAATAGGTACTGTAGTTCCCTCTGTAAAATAAGGTGCTAATTATTGAGTTACACAAGTGGATATTAAACAATGTAGCAACTAGTAAATGGGCATGTTCACTTCTAGGGACACCCAATTAGCATAACACTCACAAAAAAGTTAACTTCGATGTCAGTTTTGTAACGACAATTAAGCATGAAATATTTACGTTAATTCACTTTATTCATGTTTTTATATTGCATAAATGCGTTCTGTATTAAATGATAAAAACATATTTTTGTTAATATTTAATGCTTAGTTTTAGTTACAAAACTGACATCGCAAGTTAACTTATTTGTGAGAGTTAAGCTAATTGGGTGTCCCTAGAAGTGAAAATGCCCAAATACCTGTAGCTCCAGCAACAAGAAATGGGGTGAATGAGCACATCAATTGCTCACTCACCCTTGCTGATTCTGGCCGACTGTCTCCAAAACATCACATAACTTAAATAGTAAATAGTTACAATAATAAGGTTTCCATTTACCATTTTGGCTAGTATAAGGTCTTTGCCACAAACACAACAACTATGTTTTGTGGTCTCAAGTGAGGACTGTAGTGTAAAATATCATTGTTGACCTGACCTGAAATGTTGACAGAATGCATCCAATGTCACAAAGTCATTAAATCTGAGAGGACCTGAGGATGTAAGATGTTTGATACTAATTGTCAACATTATGTTTTGCAGAGGACTCATATCAGCAGCAAGCTGTCATTGACGGAGAGCCAGCCTTGTTGGATATTTTGGACACAGCAGGACAAGTAAGTCAAACTCTGATTAAAAACAGCAAATAAAAAAACAACTGACAAAGTACTGACAAAGAGGAGGATCTTCTCCACTTAGTCTCAGAGTCTAGAATCAATGATTTATGCGTTGGACCAAAAGTAAATATGGCGATATATAAAAATGTCCACTTGCTTAAATTCGGGCGTATATAATTTTGACGAAGTATAAAAATGTTCACCTGTATATTAGACCAAATATAAACATGTTGCGACACTAGACTAAAAGTAAATATGGCAATGTATAAAAATGTCCACTTGCATAAGTTCGGGCGTATATAATTTTGACGAAGTATAAAAATGTCCACCTGTATATGATTGTTGGTGGTGATGAATTTGATCCGTATATGTATTATTATAATCCTGGACCTATAGTAAAGAAAGTAGTAATTTTTATATTCAGACTTGATTAGACTTAGACATTTGTATAGTTTAAAAACTTAAGAAAGTCACCTGCTGTATGTGTGAGTCACGTATTCGAATAGAGAACACATGTTTAAAATTAGTACACAAACAAAACAAACGCCTATTCGAACACATTACTCACACATACAACAGGTGACTTTCTTAAGTTTTTCACCTATACACTTTGAAAGTAGTCATTTTTATATTTCGACTTGATAAGACTTAAGCATTCTAAAGTATTGGCTTTCTAACACTCGGACCAATTTTATTTTATATGTAGACATTTTTATACATCGCCACACTTACCCTTAGTCCAACGACGCATAAATCGTAAATTTTTGAGGTTTATTATATACACACTGAACCTAATATTTGAATATTATACGATAATAATCCTTATCCCTTTGTCTGTGTTTCATAAAGATCCGCACAATGAATTCAAATCGATTCATACTTTGAATTCAAAATCCTTTGTACTGATCCTTAGGTACCACAAAGGAGGGGTTAAGTATTAATTCCCAATGTCCAATGTGTAAATCTCATTGTTAATCTTTTTAAGCGGACTTAATCATATTATCATGTATGGCTTATTAAAAAAATAAGATTAAAAATAGACTCTTAACCAGCTATCGTAATTTAAATGATCTACATGAACATTGTCTTGTCTGTGATCACCAGTATCATTAGTCTTTCCTCTTCCTCTTTGATAATTCTATAAAAATTAACACGCTTACAGTTTTGCCACGCTGAATCGCGATTGACAATTTTTGCACCAGAAATATCCTGGAGCGAGGGTCAAGACCTCTCTGTCGTAAACGCCGCCGGTTTTTTTCGAGATTCTCGAAATAGCCCAATATTTAAAATGTTTTATATTGTTATGAAATTACCAACGTTGTATTTTTAAATTACTCCATTAGCAAAGAATTGATATACCGAAGAACAAAAAAGAATGAAATTCGAAACCATTCTTTTGTATGGAGTAAAAACCGGTATCCGAGTCCTGCCATCCTTATCTCAGATCATCAGTCAAAAAAAGATAGAGCTAACATTTATTTGACAGATACTGTTAACTAGTCATTGAAAAATCAGTACTAAACCGGTTAACTAGTCGCCGAAATTGATTACGAATAAAACCGGTTTTTCACTTTCAACACAGGTGGAGTTCACAGCGATGCGCGAGCAATACATGCGGTGCGGCGAGGGCTTCGTATTGTGCTACTCTGTGACGGATCGGCGCTCGTTCCGGGCCGCGGCCGAGTACCGCCGGCTGCTGGCGCAGGCGCGCCCCGCGGAGCGTCTGCCGCTCGTGCTGGTCGGCAACAAACTGGACCTAGCGCCCCGGGCCAGGCAGGTGGGTGCTGTGGCTCCAGGGCTCCACCCCCACAGGTCGACACTGCGAGGGCATTTCTCAGAGTGTAAACGGACATCTCATTCATCCGGTCACGTTTTTTTGGAAGTGGCTGAATGATTTGAGGTTGGCTTTGGTTGTTTTATAGAGAAATGGGTGCTGTATCTGACGACCGAAAATGATGCCAAAAGATGTAGCCACTTCCAAAAAAACTTGACCAGATGAATGAGATGTCCATTTTAGCTCTGAGAAATACCCGCGAGGGCTTCGTGCTGTGCTACTGACGGACGCGGCCTAGTACCGTCGGCAACAAGCTGGATCTGGCGCCGCGGGCCAGGCAGGTCGGTGCTGTGGCTCCACCCCCACAGGTGGACACTGCGAGGGCTCCGTGCTACTGACGCGGCCTAGTACCGTCGGCAACTAGCTGGATCTGGCGCCGCGGGCCAGGCAGGTCGGTGCTGTGGCTCCACCCCCACAGGTGGACACTGCGAGGGCTCCGTGCTACTGACGCGGCCTAGTACCGTCGGCAACTAGCTGGATCTGGCGCCGCGGGCCAGGCAGGTCGGTGCTGTGGCTCCACCCCCACAGGTGGACACTGCGAGGGCTCCGTGCTACTGACGCGGCCTAGTACCGTCGGCAACTAGCTGGATCTGGCGCCGCGGGCCAGGCAGGTCGGTGCTGTGGCTCCACCCCCACAGGTGGACACTGCGAGGGCTCCGTGCTACTGACGCGGCCTAGTACCGTCGGCAACAAGCTGGATCTGGCGCCGCGGGCCAGGCAGGTCGGTGCTGTGGCTCCACCCCCACAGGTGGACACTGCGAGGGCTCCGTGCTACTGACGCGGCCTAGTACCGTCGGCAACTAGGATCTGGCGCCGCGGGCCAGGCAGGTCGGTGCTGTGGCTCCACCCCCACAGGTGGACACTGCGAGGGCTCCGTGCTACTGACGCGGCCTAGTACCGTCGGCAACTAGCTGGATCTGGCGCCGCGGGCCAGGCAGGTCGGTGCTGTGGCTCCACCCCCACAGGTGGACACTGCGAGGGCTCCGTGCTACTGACGCGGCCTAGTACCGTCGGCAACAAGCTGGATCTGGCGCCGCGGGCCAGGCAGGTCGGTGCTGTGGCTCCACCCCCACAGGTGGACACTGCGAGGGCTCCGTGCTACTGACGCGGCCTAGTACCGTCGGCAACAAGCTGGATCTGGCGCCGCGGGCCAGGCAGGTCGGTGCTGTGGCTCCACCCCCACAGGTGGACACTGCGAGGGCTCCGTGCTACTGACGCGGCCTAGTACCGTCGGCAACAAGCTGGATCTGGCGCCGCGGGCCAGGCAGGTCGGTGCTGTGGCTCCACCCCCACAGGAGCACACTGCGAGGGCTCCGTGCTGTGCTACTCGGTGATGGCCGAGTACCGCTGAGTCTACCTGCGACCTGCAACAAAGACAGGAGTCTTTGTTTATTTCTGTTTTGTTTGTTGTGTGTTTTGTTTCGTTATTACTTAGTCTACGAAAGCTAAATTTAATGTTTCAATACCTCGAAAAATAATGTAATTTGTAACCAATCTTTTTATTTTTGCCGTGTGGTGATGGCAGTAAGAATACATTTGTCACCACCCCAACCAAGGGATTAAAGTGTCACTGACCATTCTACAAGATTGATGATGAGCTGCAGCGTCATCATAGTGGACACATTACTGCGATCGCCAATCCGCTTGCCCAGCGTGGCGATTATGGGCATTTACCTCCTAATGCGTCTATACGCATAGTTAATAGGAGAGGCTTACGTCCAGCAGTGGACTATCATAGGCTGATGATGAGATGATGATTACTACCTACTCGTCATTCTTATATAAAAATAAATTTCTGTCAAACACACTGAGCTAATTTAATTTGTCACAACTTTTTTAAGTTTATATCTCGTAAAATAATGAAATTTGTATGCAATATTTCTATTGCAAAACCGAGCCTGCAATGTTATTATATTTACCATTTTTATACTTTAACAAACTTATTTCTAGAGCAAATTCTAAACCAGGAAAGTAAACTTCTCCAGACATTTCTTTTGAAAAAACATTTGGTGCACAGATTAATTACAATATTTCTTACCGCAGGTGACGACCGAAGAAGGCTCGGCGCTGGCCACGCAGCTCGGCTGCCCGTTCTTCGAGACCTCAGCGGCGCTGCGCCACTTCGTGGATGACGCCTTCCATGCGCTCGTGAGGGAGATACGCCGGTTAGAGCGACAAAGACAGGTAATACAACTGATAATAGTGACAATGGATATAATAACAAACAACCGGTAATACAACTGATAATAGTGATAATGGATATAATAGCAAACGACCGGTAATACAATAATGGACTTATAAGTTAGATGTCCCATCTAAGTAATATGCTCTGGCGCGAAGTAATTGATTAACTTTGATTATATGCGATGATATTCTGCGTACGCAGAATTAAAGTGCACTGGGACAAATTTTTGAGCATAAGGCTGCGTTTCCACCAGAGATGTGCGAGGATGTGTTTGCATACAAATGACACCTATTAATGACTCGAGCGAGGTGTCATTTGTACGGAAACACATCCTCGCACATCTCTGGTGGAAACGCAGCCTAAGAGGATTCTTTCGATACATCATCATCATCAGCCTATTATAGTCCACTGCTGGACGTAGGCCTCTCCTATTAACTGTCCGTATAGACGCATTAGGAGGTAATTGCCCATAATCGCCACGCTGGGCAAGCGGATTGGCGATCGCAGTATTGTGTCCACTATGATGACGCTGCTGCCCATCATCAATCTTTTATTAAATAATGGTCAGTGACACTTCAATCCCTTAGTCGACTTTTACGACACCCGCAGGAGGAGTTGGAGTGGTGACAAATGTATTCTTACTGCCGTCACCACACGGCCAATTCGATACATAAATAGTAATAAATAAATAAATAAATATCTTGGGACATCTTACACAAATCGACCTAGTCCCACGGTAAGCTCAATTAAGGCTTGTGGTGTGCATATTTTGCACTTGACTGTATGTACAGGGAAGTCATGGACACCAGCTTCTTTTTATATGATTTATGTAACAAACAGCTTTTTCTCTTGCAGTCGTCCCTAATGGGCACGTCAATCTCCACGGGCGGCGGGCGGCGCCGCTGGCGACGCCTGCGCAGCATCTTCGCGCTCGTGTTCCGCCGCCGCCGCCGCCACGCCGACTCCTGAACGTAAGCCTTACACCCCTTTAGGTTTCGAATCGTGCCGACTCTTTATAATCCCTTTAGCAGGGATCGGATACCGGTTTGTTCTTAATACAAAAGAACGGTTCTGATTTCGTTCTTCGATTTATAAATTCTTTGTTAATGGAGTCATTTTTAAAATACGATATTGTTAGTTACATAAAATATTGAGTACTAAATGGAGAGTATAAAAACCGGTTCCGTTCCCTGCCCTTTAGGTTTTGAATCGAGGCGATAGAACTCCTTTACCCTTTTAGGTTCGTCGTGTACCGGTTACTAGATCTCGGATTGTTGTCGCTTTGATTTCACAATAGGTTTGGAATACTTGGAATTATTACTTGTGAACGCGACAGTCTGGGGTTTAGTTACGACGTGTTGGTGGTGCGAACCAATGGTATTGTTATCTGATGTTCTTTGGTGTGTTTGGCAATGGAATGAATATAATGGCAGAACTCCTGTTACAGATTTAGTTTTAAAACGTTTCTTTAAGAGAGATTAATAAAAAATATTTCTTGTTTTAACAATTTTATCATCCTTTATGTAATACTATTAGTAAAATGTCTTATTATAATTTCTCACTACATTGGTCTAACCTACAAAGAAATTTAATAACAATATCGTTGGTAGCACAACTAAATCGTCGAAAGGAAAAAAATATGATGTATTGTTTTTTATACATTGTTGTTTATTGTAGGTACCTATGTTTCTTCAGTCTGTAAACATGTTTGTGAAGTTATTTAATACTACTTTTATCATGTACCTGTATTACCATTTATCTTTTAAGTATGTATTACCCACCAATCAACTGTAGTGATTTCAGTGGCCATTTATCTTATATTTTAATCAAATCATAATTTCCCTGTTGACATTTTTACTATGGGAAAGGTTTAATGATCATCAACTGCTATTTTTCAAAGACTATCTCGTTTTGAATTCTTAAACACTTCTGAAACTTTTACATCTCCTCTTTGCCAAAGCCTTTTTCTTTGTAAACTAACCTTCTACCTCTTAAAGATTTTAACATCCTTACTGTAATTCCTAAAATTATACTAAAATAAGCAGGGCCTATATTTGTTAAGATATTTGTAACACTAATAATTGTTATATTTTATTTTGTACTAATTGAAAGTTAATAAGGTGTAACAGTTTTCTTTGAGGACCAATCTGCTAATATGTTGATTCCATCGGTGGTCAACTATGGTTTTGACAATATGTACTAAATAAAGTACCTAATGTACCCTTTGTATAAACATAATTAATGATTGAAGAAAACAACTAACACCATTGAAATATTCACCCCGATATTTTAATTAAGTATTTTTCTTGTGATTATTGTTCGATTTTGTCTATATTATAAAAAAGGTTAAGACAAGTGATTTAGTAAGACCCCGGGCCTTAGACAGTTCCAATTAATGTTTAACTTAGTTTTAGATCATTGCCTTTAGCATTTTGTTGTTAGAACACATATTGTTACGTGAATGGAAAAGTCGGTTAGAATGTTGATGAAATCAAGATGAAGTGAGAAGATACGCTTTGGGAGTCGAGCTTATTGATGTTGGGAAAGAATCTAATAGGTTCAAGAAATAGTCGCTATTGTGGTAAAATGCAAACGATTGCTATTCTTGCAGAAGAACTGTCCGGCGACTGGCAGCGTAATTATATCTCCGTTTCTCTTATCAACAGTAAGTAAGAGTGAAAGAGATCAAATTATACCTTCAGTCGATAGATAGTTAAGCGTCAAGTATAGTTCCTATTAACTTTTGATCGATTTATGTAATAGCCAGCCAGCTGTGATCGATTCAAAAATCTGCAACCTGTAGCGATGTTAGGCTGGAAGTAAATCATACTACGAATAACACATACGAAATATAAAACCGGTTACGGTTTGTATGAAATAACCGGTTTTATATTCCCTAATAACACGTTAAAGTATTAAGAGTTACGAATTAAAGAAAGGAAAGGAAAGAAGGGTAGCAAGCTACGCTTTCGGAATTACTTTTGTAGTTCCATATGTAAAGTTTAGGCGTCGATAGTATTAGACTAGATTCCGAATGGTAACAATATGTCGTTGAATTGAGAGATATTTAGATGTTGTTGATATTATTTTACTAGATGTTTAGTAAATAGTCCTTCCATGTACAAATAGTCCAAAAGCACTGTACCACGTATGTTTGTTTAATCTAGGTTTAGCTTACTTCTACCTGTATTGCCGATATTTTTACCCTTTATTACGACTTTACTACACTTGAGTTGAAAAAGTGTGTAGCAAATGTGTTACTTTTTAATGAATGAGTTCTACTTCGGTCACCAACCCGCTTGTGCAGCGTGGCGATTATGGGCATTTACCTCCTAATGCTTAGGTAATAGATGCCTTTGTCCGGCAGTGGACGGATATTTTTTCAATTTTTGTTTCATTCTACAAGTAAAAGTTTATTGACTAGCATGAGCTACATAACATCTAACTATGCTTAATTTAGAATGTTAGAATGTTGCCTCGTTGGTAGTAAGAAGTAAGCTGAATGTAGACCTAAACGGTGTGGACCTGATGAAACAATTGGCTTCGAAGCACATGTCTTCCGTAAAGGAACCCAGTAAGCAATAAATAAATTTAGAGTTTGTATACCTTTCGTTGTTCACGTTCATTTTAGGGCGCACCCCCATCTGTAGGCGGTCGGAAAAAGCAGTTGGTGTCGAGGACGACACGACGTCGACAGATGAGGTGGCACCTATAGAGTTTAAATGTATAGCTTACATAGCTTAGAATTTAAAATGTATCGGTTTATCGTGTATAGGGGACCTTGTAGGAATGAATACCAAAATAAATGTAGTTTTAACGGACAGGCCATAATTTGGGATTCATGTAAATTCTGATATGAGGCAATGACGACCTTAAAGTACAAGAAAGCTGGCGTTTATATGTATTTATACATTTTATGTAGTATTTATTAAGATTATATTACAAATAGGTATGTCACGCTATTTCAAGTGGTTAACTTTCAAAATGGTTTATATTTTTAAGGTGATGTTTAAATAAATTTGAAAATGTATTATTAAAGAGGCAGCATAGTGAATGTATTCACTTTAAAATGGTGATGTTTTTGTTATTATATATTTTAGTTTGGAAACCTATCGATATTATGCTTCGATTGACCAAATAATCTTCTTACACACTAATTAAATAATATAAATGCCAGCATGTAATATAAGTGAGATATATCGAGCTCTTCATTGTAATCTGTGTGACAGAAACAGCAATAAGTATATGATATAAAGATATTATAATTATATGATAAGTACCTTGTTCGGTGTATGTATCGAGTACCTTAGTATCGTGAAGTGGAGTTGTAATAAATAGGTCGAAACGCACAAAAGTTAGTCAGTAATATTTAAAAATTGTACCAAAACGCGCCTTTGAACGGACTCCAGAACATTTCGGAAAATTCGAAAGTTTTATATGTTGCTTTCACAAAGCCTAAATAACTTTTATTTAGTTTGCAGTGAATAAAAGAAAATATAAAAAATGTTCTGAATGCCGGGTCATAATAGCGTAATTATGTAACGGTACATTAAATACGATTTGTTATTATTACCTGTAGGTGTAGGTTTCCTACTTTTGAGCTATTATCCTATATTACAGATATCATATTTGTAATAGATTTTTTACTTTAATTCAATGAAAACTATGACATTCTTATTATGATATTATTGATTATATTCATGCATTACATATCCAAATAATAATAACAAATCGTATATTCAATAATCCTAGTAAGTAAGATGGTGTCAAACTAGGGTATGTATGCCGATATAAGACGTAAACGCTACAAATTTTATTCAGATTCCAATGAGAATTGGCCTCGATTATTGTTGTTGTGGTTTTTACTCACTTTGACAGGTATTTTGGTACTTTACTGCCGTTCTAAGTCATTAAGTCTTGTACGATTGTATAGTCCATCATCAGCCAAAATATGATCTTCAAAAATATCTACTGATATCAAAGGTCCACTGTTACGTGTAATTACTTAAAATTATGTTTAAAAAAATTGTCACTTGGTTGGTCTGAAATTCTTCTTGCACACTGGTGTCAATATATAAATATATAAGATACAAATGACTACACAGTGATCCGTATTACATTGAAAATTAAGTCCATAAATGGCCAGTTAACTGTGTGGGCTATGGTACAGACTGATGGGCTGACTTAGAACGGCATGTGCGTTTACGTCACAACCCAACGGCGATTATTTAAATTATTCATAAGCAACTTGAGCTTTGCCGAAGGCGTGTGATGCCTACTTATCCCCAGAGGGTCTTGCAGTTTTTAACATTGTCGTTCTAATAAAGTTTTAACGTGTACTAATAAAGTACAAATTAGGACGGTTTAGTTCGTCTTAGACGAGTGACACTGGATTGCTGAGAAATGGTTTGATTTGATATTTGATCGCGTCTAATGATTTGAAGTTTCTTGGAGATAGCAATCATCATCACTGTCTGATTAAAATCGGACGTGTGATGTAGGGTAGAAAGAGTGATAACTACTTTTTATTATGACAGTCAAAAGTACATGTAATGTGCTTAAATATATTCATAAATGTCTTTATTATTTGATGTTAATTGAAACCTTGGGCTTATATTTTAAATATTTGAGAGAGACTTTTTTTTAAAGTGGATTATTTTATTATTCGTCTCAAAGATGTAATATTTTTTTTATTAAATTTCTATGTATGTCCTTAAAAAAGTCAAAACATTTCTCTAAAATCCAGTGTGGTGTTTCGTAGCGCATTAGCTGACACGTGTCACCGATAGGTTCTAATTCTAGTCATTATTTTGTGTAACTCGATATGTCGTGGCGGTTCACTAAACGTGTATAGAGATCCTAATATATTTGCATTTAGTTTGATTAACCTTTTTAATTGCACATTTGTATTCAGGGACCGGTAAATATTTTGATACTGATATGAATTAAATTTCACTTCGGTTTATGAAGTTATAACAGAGAAAAATCAATTTTATTTCTGTAAACAATGATTTCGTTAACCGGTTACAGTTACCGGTATTTTTTTTCTATGGTTAAATATACAGTCAATGTCATCTGTCTGACAAAATGTTCATTGTCCTAATCAATGTTTCGCCAACTCTTATACAGTTTTTTAGGTATGGATTAGGGAATGAAACCGGTTTTGTGATATGAAATTTTGGCATACTAAAATAACCGGAATATTTTCTTCGGTTACCGCGAAGATTACTCATGAAATAAAACTATTTAAACCGATTATATTGCGTATATTAATTATAATCAACTACATGCCGACGATTTATAAAATAACCGGTTTATCCATACATTTATAAACTGGTTTGGATTGCCTAGTATACTCCATTTCAAATACCACGGCCCGATGCCACTGCAAAGTTTTATGTGGCATCGGGCCATGGTATTTGAAATGGAGTATACCAACATCTTATCACTATTATTGCATTTTTTTCTACGGGAAACATGTAACCGGTAAACTCCTCGCTTTCGGTACCGTTTGTGGTCCCTGTATGCAATTTGTGAGGTTGACAATAAGTTCCAGTGTGCGTCACTCGCGTTTTCAAGAATACCGGTTCATGGGCATAAATTCATATACACTCGTCGCCTTAAATAATATCAATACCTAGCAGAAAAAAGTGTGTCTATTATATTTGTGCCCTTGACTTAATCTTGCTACAGTTGTAATTATTTGAAGTGAATTGTATCGAAATAATGATCGCTTTAAATATTTTTGTACGAAGTATTTTTCATCGAGACATTTTAGAGCCCGTCAGGAGTTGATATTTTTACTCGTTTTTTCTATATTTTTAGCTTGATTTGGTATCTCAGTTCTCAATACTGGGCACTACAATGTCACTTGTTCATCTCACTAAAGACCGACTAACTACTTACATAGAAAACAACACATAAAAACTTGTAGGCGGCGTCGTAGAATATTAATTAGGTAAGGTGGAAGTACTAGTACCGGACGCTGTACCAATACTCGTCATCATAGCTTGAGTTGCCATCGATATAAGATAAAATCAATTATTAGCCCTAATAGTACAATTTAAACGATGATAAATGTATGTGCCTTTAATGCTTCATATCCCAATGTTGAAATAATTAGCTTATATCTAAATTATTTTCATAATTTTACCTCAGGCTGTCATTTATTAGGGCTGCGTGTTAATATTATCAATGCCCCAATATGTGTCATTTAAACTTGTATTGAGGTGCCATCTATTGGGTCTGCCAGCAAAGGTACCTAAAACTTACTCGTACAATGGAGTAGACTAAGAAAATGGAATATTGAAAAATTTTGATATTGTCACCGTATAAAATAAATACTATTTAACAAAGCTTACAAACTCCTCTCCCAAAACACATGACAATACTTTATGTAAATTTATACATGAGCTAAATATTGTGAATTGAATAAATATTCTGTCAAGTTGTTACGCGCTGGTACTTCCACCTTAGTGATTTTCATTGCATAGATCCGAAGATTCAATACTTATAAGTGACCCGCCCCGGCTTCTCACGGGTACAATATTTGAACTAAAACCTTTCTCTTCAATTAATTTACCTATAAAAAAACTGCATGATTATCCGTTGCCTAGTTTAAAAGTTTTTTTCTACTCCCGTACTTTTATTTGTCATTTACGTGGTCGTGAACACACCTTGAAGCCCCTACCCTACAGATGTCAAGATAAGTCTATGTATATTGTCTATTCCCTTTAAACTCATTCGGGTATACACGCAGTGCGTTTTTTGCATTTTAAGACACCTCGTGTATACAAGACTTAATGAAATATATGGCCAACCTAATTTTAAATGTCATTTCTGATGAACAGTAAACCACCATAGAGGAGCATTCTTTTTAATTTTGACGTCTCCCGCCCAACCTTGATGATTATTAAATTTGGGTTTGACTAAGAATATTTCTCAAAATTACAATTTTATTTGAAAATAGATGTGTGGTCGTAGAAAAAGTATTGTATGCAACATTGTTTAACTGAGTCAAAAAATGCTCGTGGCGTCTTTAATAACAATTTTTCAAATTGTTACCCACGCCACTCACCTTTTTTGACCTCGCTTAAACAAGGGTTGCATAAAATACTATAATCATACATAGGGATATAGGGACAGAGAAAGCGACTTGTTTTTTGTTTTATATTATGTAATGATGATGCAAAATACTTTTCGTACAAAAATAGTATCTAACGAATATTATCTAAAAGCGGGGCTCATTTCAAATAATATTCAACTATAGAATATGCAAGGGAATGGGACTACGGATATAGGAATATGTAAATGCGGTCTTCAAAGAAATTGAAGTTGGTATGAACTGGGATGGAGCTTCTTTGAGGTAGAAATATGATTTCTATTTCGCTTATTATATTTTATTTTTGCTGCTGTAATACGGTCGGCGATACTGCAAGATACTCGAATTCATAAAAGTCCAGCGGCCCTACCGCGAACTATGAAATCGCATATTTCGGGGATTTTTCTCTGTCACTCCAACGAAGACGTTATTAGAGTGACTGTGAAAAATCCCCGAAATTCGCGAATCTCATAACAAATCCCGTGATCCCGTGATCAAATTTCGTGACAAATCCCCGTTTATAAACTTCGGTGTTCGCGTTAGACCAGTCGCTAAGGTTAAAGAAGATACGAATTTCACAAGATACGTTTTAAAAATTCAATTTTAATAATGGTACAGGCATATAAAATGAGCATTGCTTAATTTGCATAGTACCTATATACCGAGTTAGTGCTTGTCAGTGCCACTTGCACATTAATTTGTGAAATATGTAGATGATATTTTTATCTTATGATCACATTTTCGCACAAATCCAGACAATCAAAACAGAAACAACTTAATATTTTAAAGACAAGCTAGTCTTAAGCGCATAACCTTACGTTTAATTATATCCTGCCATTTCGGGCATGACGTTACACCCGTGTTCGCAGGCAGACAGCAGAGTAGGCAGTAGTAGGTCTTTAAAATATGATTGATAATCGTGAAAGTTTAAATGAATATATTGGAAACAACTTAGTCCTTTATCTTGCTTTTGCAAAGCTTTGATTATTTTGCCGAATGGACTCGGAACTTCGAAGTCCCTACATAATACCTGATATTCGACTTTGTATTTTCAATAATACGTGGATTTACATGATTTTGTTTATCAGCGGCGAACAGTGCAGCAATTTATTTAAATTTGCAGAAGACTTTAAATTTGATTTTGTGGCTCATGAGAGACAATCAATGGGCAGGTTTGTTTTTGCATTCATATATATTCGAATATCATAAGGCGTACCTATACAGGGTGTTGCCTGTAACAGGAGCAAAAAATCAAATGGAAGACTCCTCTGACCGCCTCTAGTTATTCGCAAAAGGTCTCAGTGTTTTAAAGTTATCCATTAAGGAGAAACAGTATGTTAAAGTTACGACCTATGAGTGATGTATCTAGGTATCACAACATTGTACCTTATTAATGATTAAACATTGGTAGTTCAGTGGACATAAAACTAAATGAGCTAAAAAGTTTTTTTTAACTCATGGTTTTTTAACTGGTTTAGCAAAAAAAAAAATTTTTTTTTGTGTTACACCGATTTAACTTTTTTGGTATAAGTCGACTGCAGTAAAACTACATAAAAAAAGGAAAAAATTCTTTTTTTTTTTTTGCAAAAAAAATTTTTTTTTTTAAGTTTTAACTATTAAATTATGACTATTTATTGTGTTATTAGTGTACCGTTTCATTTTTTGCTCCTGTTACAGGCAACACCCTGTATTATGCCCTTCGGCCGCGTACGTAACCGACCTTTCGTAACTGGTAACGAAGGAAGAAAAAATTATCTTTGTACGATACTAGTTTCGAACAAGTACTTATTTTTCTTCATAAGTAATCGGTCACCGTCGTTTGTCAAATTGTTCGTAACCAGATACATAGTAAGAATAATTTTCTTTTCACTACACTGTTCGGAAACTCCTTGTTTGTCCTTTTCCTTTGACCGAGTAATGTCCAAAAAGACGAATGTTGGACATTTTACGCATGTCCAAGTGATAAAATTACCCAATTATAAAAATGTCCAGTGTATAAAAATGGGAAAAAAATATAAAAATTACCATAATTAATATAGCCCAATTTTATTAAATAAATATAAAAAAATAAATTTATAAAATTGGAGTAGGTAAGTACCAAAGAATATAATACTCTAAAGAGAAGAACGATAACTCCTTATTAAAATTAAGCCTCTTCGCAAAAGTTCGTTTATACTACTAGCGACACAGTCCAAGCGCAGTACTAATTTTGACAACTAGTTTAGCGCAGCGGTAGTAACTCTGTCTGTGAAGCAGATGATCCAGGTTCGAATCCCAGCAAGGGAATATTTATTTGTATTTTTCTTTAGATTTTTAATATTTATTCGAGTTTACAGTTCATTTCCACCCAAAATCCCAAACTGCATTCCCAAAAAAGTACCTATGAGAAAAATAGGTCATGTAAAATTAATAAAAATAAGAAACAATGTTCTCGTCGAAAAGAACTTATGATTTGTGATTCTGAGCTGAATTGGTGGAAACAGTATGATTAACCGAAATGTATTTTCTAAGAAAATGCTCTATATGGAAGTTGTTCCAGAGGTATATTTATGAATCATCTAAGAGTAGATATTTGCGCACATAAGGCCATAGAGTATTTTCATTCGATTTTATGTAAATTCAAGTAAGGCAGTGAAAAAATAATCCTTAACTGTGCTACACTTGTGATGACATATAATTATATTGTATGAAATTAAATGCAGCATTATGTTAAAATTACTTATTTATTTAGTGCACTCCTTCTATAAATGTTCTATCTGTAATATAATTTATTAACTTATCTTATTCTAAATATTAGATGTCATATACCAAAGAAAAACGACCAAGATCACCTAACGCCCGAGGGGTACAAGCATCAGCCGCGAAAGCTGAGTACGTGGTTCCGTTCGGTCCCCACCTCAGGCGTTAGGTGATCTTGGTCGTTATTCTTTGGTATATGACATCTAATATTTATAATTTATATACCTAGTATTAAATAGTGTGACTACTGGGGAAAAATAAAAAAGTACAAATCAAAATAATTTGCTTCGTATTTTCACAATACGTTCAACTTATGTTATAATAATAAAAATGATTATATTTTCATTTGTACGCTTAGTAATGCGAAATATAGAATAATATGACATAGAATGAGAAACTCACAATTAACATTTTAAATTGGATTTTTATACAATTTCAAATTATATATTTTATGTGGAATTATTTTATTTTTGAGATTAGATTAGGATATATTTTTGAGCAAATGAAATTTAATTTAATTTTAACTTGAATGGGACTTTTTTGCCCAATATTATCATGGATTGGACATGTTTCAAAAGATTCAATTTGCAATGTGAATGACATTATTTATTATTATTACCATGGATTTGTTTTTTATTTTTTAACTTGTCATATGAATTTAAGGGAACAATTTGAATTGGTTATTAGTGCTTTTTATATTTTGTCTGTATAGCTACCAAAGTTTACTTAGTGTGTTTAAAGTTTAAATGTGTTAAATATGATAATTGTCTGGTGTCTGTTCTACCTATTCTCACACTGGGGATTTGTTATTAGTTGGGTACCATAATGAGTAGCCCCTCACCTAAGGCCCCCTGTCCCTATTGTCCTGGATCGCCTAGGCTTTATGTAGTTCCAAAAGGCCTTAACGTCCACATTGGTAGGGTCCATAAGGATATTGCCCCGCAGATCCGTAATTCTTTGGGGGTTCCTGGTCCGACTACGGGTCTGCCAGCGCCTCAAAGTGTTGGTGTTCCATCTCAGGCAACGTCTACGTCTGCTTCTCGGGGTTGTTTTGATAAACTAGGAGAACTTAAAGCCAAGGTCGCTGTATTAAAGCATATACCTAAAGGTGCGAGAAGTGTTGTTGCGGGAAAATTATGTGCGATCATAGACAACTGCGTACAGTCCAATTCAGTTGATGATTGGTTTTCCTTGTTATCTTTTGCTTTTGTCGCACTTCAGATTCCGGAGAAAAGTGCAAAATCTTTGACGGCTAAGGTGAAAGAAAATGTAGACAGTACAGTCAACGAAATGCTACTCCTGCCAGACACTTCAAGGAGAAGTCGGTCTCTGGTTGGTACCATAGAGAGCAAAGTGTACGAGGGTGACTTGAGGGGTGCGGTTCGGCTTCTGCTATCGGATTCTACACTAGCACCCAATAATGATGAGACGGTAGCATCACTCCGTGAGAAGCACCCTTCACCTTCTAGGCCTTTGTTGTTTCCGCCTGAGCCAGAGATTAAAATTTCTCCCATCACGGTAACGCCGACTGATGTGAGAGAGGCTTTGGCGAGTTTCTATAATGGGTCCGCGTCAGGGTTGGATGGTTTGCGCCCGCAGCATCTGAAGGAATTGATATCTTCTGCAGCGGGAAGCAATGGTCCCCGGCTCCTGGATTCGCTGACGAAACTGTGCAACTTCTTGTTGGAGGGTTCACTTAATCCGCTGGTGTGCCCGTATTTGTACGGGGCCTCTCTTTGTGCACTCACAAAAAAGGATGGTGGGATAAGGCCTATAGCGGTAGGGTGCACGATCCGCCGTCTCGTGGCCAAACTGGGTTGCCGAGCGGTTAGGGAGCACATAGCAAATTATTTGCAGCCGGTTCAAGTAGGCTTCGGAACCGCTCGGGGCTGTGAGGCAGCCATCCACGCCACACGATGCTATGCGTTTGATAATGGCAACACCGACGCTGTTATTCTTAAGATTGATATCAAAAATGCATTTAACAGCGTTGAGAGAGACATTATTCTTGGGGAAGTTTTGGATCGGGTGCCCTGCCTCTATCCTTTCTTACGCCAATGTTATTCTTGTGACAGTAACTTGGTATTTAATGGTATCTCCTTATCATCACAAGTTGGCGCTCAGCAGGGTGATCCATTGGGGCCTTTAGTGTTCTGCTTAGCTATACAGAAAACCATTTCGATGTTGGACTCGCCACTAAACGTTTGGTATTTAGACGACGGTACGATTGGGGGTAGTCCACAGAATGTGATAAACGATCTGGGTAAGTTGACGGTAGCATTAAAGGAGGTTGGCTTGGAGATTAACCCTGCTAAGTGCGAATTGTTTTTCTGTGGTACTTCTGATGCCGGTAACTCTGTGTTGGCAGACTTTGACAAAGTATTGCCAGGAGTACGCCGCCTTCAAAAGTCTTCCCTAAACCTGTTGGGCGCTCCAATTTTCCCGGAAGGAGTCAGTGCTGCGCTTGAGGATAAGAGGCTAGCGCTGGTTAAGGCTAAGGAGCACCTGAAGGGTCTGTCCTCCCACGTTTCACTCACTCTATTGCGAAGCTGTTTTGCGCTGCCGCGCATGATGTATGTTTTAAGGACTGCTCCAACTTGGTTGTTCGAAGACGACGTCTTGAGGATAGACGAAACAATCAAGTTGGCCCTGGAATCTGTATTGAATGTGCGTCTGAATGAAGCGCAATGGTGTCAGGCTTCTCTTCCGGTGCGTCACGGTGGGCTCGGAATACGTCGTTGTAGGGAGGTCGGGGTGGTGGCGTTCCTTGCCTCCGCTCATGGTGCTTTGGGTCTCGTCGCTCGAATTTTATCAGTTGATGGTGGCGTTACTCAGGTACCGTTTGTTGCGGAGGCACTTGCCAAATGGACGTCCTTGTGCAATGGCGATGAGCGACCAGACAACCCTACCGTTCAGAGGGGGTGGGACGATATTTTATGTAAGAGGACCTTTGTCAGTTGTTTGGAGGGTGCGGTAGGATCGAACTTGGCACGTCTCAAGGCTGCGTCGAGAGTCGAGTCGGGAGCATGGCTGCATGCGCTGCCTTCCCCGTCGTTGGGCACTTTATTGGACAACGATTCCATGAGAATTGCCGTCGCTTTGCGGTTAGGGTGCAAGGTGTGCGAAGCGCATCGTTGCATCTGTGGGGCCATGGTTGAGGAGGATGGACACCATGGCCTTAGTTGTCTGAAGTGTGCGGGGCGGTTTTCACGGCATCATGCCATCAATGATTTGATTCGCAGGGCTTTGGTGTCGGCTGGCGTGCCCTGCGTTCTGGAGCCTCCAGGGTTGAGCCGGACGGATGGAAAGAGGCCTGATGGTCTCACGTTGGTTCCATGGCAGAAGGGTAGGTGCCTCTTGTGGGACGCAACGTGCGTCAGTACGTTTGCAGCGTCTCACTTGAGTCACACTATTAGATCTGCAGGATCGGCAGCGGAGAATGCGGCCAAACTAAAGCATACTAAATACTCTGCCTTGGAGCCGACGTACGACTTTGTGCCGGTGGCGGTAGAAACTGCGGGACCTTGGGCTGTGGAGGCAAAGAAATTCATTGGGGATGTGGGTCGACGGCTGAAGGATAGGGGGTGTGATCCTCGTTCCGGATCGTACCTGGTCCAACAGATTTCGTTGGCCATTCAACGCGGCAACGCGGCCGGTATAATGGGGACTTTTGGGCCGGGTACGTTTCGGGATGATTTCTTCAGCTAAGTCCTGTTGTGTTAGCATGTAGGTAATATGACGAAGCTTGTTGCGGATCCCATCATTGATGTGTATGAGACGAAGCCTGTTGCCGATTTATTTTGCGTTTGTTGCCCTCTGACGAAGCCTGTGTTGCAGATACTTTTACAGTGTATTCATCAAAGGTTAGTAATAAATAATTAAAATACTTAAAAAATTATTAGCGTAATTAAAGAAAATATTTCATTTCAAATATCGTTATCAGAAATTGTACACATATTAAGTTATTTTTATTGTACAACAGTGTGTGTCATACTTCCTGGCGGTGACATGGTGTCGTACAGTATTCAAACTAACATCAATAAAATGTACATGAAATGTACGAAATTGTACGCTAATTAAAAAAAATTTACTACACGTACGAGACGAGAAAACGGTGTTAAGTAATCTGTCACCGCTAGGAAGCATACTTCCTGGCGGGGGCTATTTATTTTGTTATATTACGGCCGAATTTTCAATGGGCATGTCAATGAGAAAATATGTACGAGAAATGTACGTTCTGGTCCTAAAGCATTTTTGGGTATATCTATCTCATAGGTGCTTTAATTTGGTACTAAAACATTTCAATGGTACTTGATTTATTTAACGTGTTTGATCAATTATATACATCAATAAGTGGCATGTAATCGTCGTCGTACATATTTATGCGTGTAACTCATATTTATAGCCTCATGAAATTAAATTTTCGCAAACCAAGGTTAGTTTGAACAATAAAATCCGCTAAGCCTGTGACAGCCAATGGACATTGATAAATAAAATACTTTATCAAATGGCCAGTAAGTAAGGAGTTTAAAGTGCTTAGAATGAGTATGTTACCTACGCAAAATGATGATAAACAATGTGCACTCAGTTACGTATGAGTAATAGGTATTCCTTATTAGTAACTTCAAATAAACAATTTCTTCCCTCGTAACTATGATTACATAATGAAGAAAAATAAGTATTTGTTCGAAACTAGTATCGTACAAAGATAATTTTTTCTTCCTTCGTTACCAGTTACGAAAGGTCGGTTACGTACGCGGCCGAAGGGGTATTATGAAAATATTTGATAGACACGTGTAGGTTTTTGGATTATGTTGCAGTTTTACGATAAATTGTATACAATTTCAGAATAAAGTCGACATAGGCTAATTTAGCTTGTTGAAATTTCTTTTAATTTATTTATAAGATCAAATTTTGGAGCTTAGAACATTGTTTCAGTTACTAAAACCACCCTATTAAATCGGTTATTCTCAAAGGACCATGGGCATATTTGTATGGAGAGTGGACCAAGAACCAACAGAGATGAAAGTGGTGTCATTAAATAGGTATTTATATTTATTTCATTTCATTCTATGGGCACTATGTTCAATTCCATCGCGAAACGGAGATATTTGTATTTTAGTCTGAGTAAATACTACGATGAATGGTGCCTGAACGACGGTGATTTACTTAGAGAGTGCCCGCAGAACGCCTTACTCATATAAAATTATGCAATGGAATTCAACTTTGCACCTATAGAATGAAATAAAGTACATAAACAGACCTTTTTATTGACACTACTCCCAGCTCCGTTGGTTTTTGGTCCATTTTGACGCATAGTCCTTTATAGTTCTATATCTAATTACTATAGCCGATTTTTATTGAGTGGAATTTCAGCTCTAATATTTTTATTAACATGTCATTTTTTTTCAGATTCAAATAAGTGACAGGGTAATTTGTTTTAGGATTTGCATTTAGACAATAAGCGTAATCGTTAATCTTTAAAAAAAACAAACATTAAGCGAAATTTTGATTAGTTAAATTTACCTTAAAGTCTCTTTTGCCATGGCTGACCAAAAAAAAATATCTTGACAGTTTTCGAGAAAGTTATGGTAGATGCCGGGAGACCCGTATTTTTCCAGAATCTTAATAGCATACGCGTTATTACTATACAAAAAGCAATTATTTCGTAGTCCCGTTTTCTATCATATTATTAATTCCTTTGTATTTCGGTTGGAATTTAACGCCCCTGTTGGCCAACGGCCCGTAGTCAGATCATAGTATTTTTAAATTAACGCTTAAAACATGTTTTTTAACGTTTAAATGATATTCCATAGTGTAGTTCTCCTTATATTAGATCACTACGTAGGTGATTTGCCCTGTAGTGTATTTGAATGTTTTCGAAGGTGATTGTATAAAGAAACTATTGATTGACATTGCTGAAAAGTACATGTACAAAGAATGTAGGAGACATTAGGTTATTCAACTTTTGAGCGATGAGTTTAACGCCAATGATGAAATGTAAGACTTGTGGCAACCTAACATCAAAGTGCTTTCTAAAGTATCTGAAATTGAAGAAATGTACCATTATTTATATTAAAAATATTGCCTTTGCATGTTCTTTGAGTGGCGTCAATCAATACGTCTCGCGTACTTACTAAAATTTATAGATATTATATTTCTTGTTCTCATGTTTGTTTCGACGTAATGTTTCTCAGTGTAAACTATTTATTGGATATTTTGTTACATGTACCTAATAATTTATAACACCAATATATTTATCTTTTCGAATTTGTAACGTTTAATATATTTTATGTAAAAATTGTAAACAGTGTGTAGATTTTGTTGAATAAATGTCATGTTTTGAATTTTGGGTTATTATTCAAATTAGCCAAAATGAAATATTATTTAGATGCCTACATATTTTTGTGCGAGTCTTAGGTATTCGACAAATGCTTTGTAGGTTGTAGAAAGGTTTATTTGACAGTCCAAACTCAATCCCGCTGCCATTAAAAGTTAGTCGATAATTATTAATTATACCCTTCATTTAAGAGTAAATACACCCAATATTTATAGTTCCCGATTTCTAAGAATGAACATTTGACAGTTTAGAAATGAGCCTTATCTATATGACGTTAAGGTGATGGGCAAAATGGTAAGTCTTACTAGTCTTAGTCATATTAATAAGGATTAATCTATGATAACCAGAGATCGAAAAAATGTGCGTCATTGTTCGCAATAATAAGGACATGACTCCAAAATCGATTAAATAATTAATCATTTTCAAAAAAATACCTATTTGGCACCGGTAGCTATGAAAACCTTTGTAAATAATCATGTTAAGGCTTGGACATAGAATTTCAGAAAATTATTCGTTTAATTATTCATTTATTCAATTTTGTAGTCATGTCCATATTATTGCGAACAATGACGCACATTTGTCCGATCTCTGATAATAACCGTATAAAAAGTTCATTCTTAAAAATCGGCAACTGCTTATATGTGATTTTACAGAAAAGTATATTTTGTAAGTTCACAGTTCACAGTTCGTATAGTGTGGCAGTAATACTTTTTGAGATAGGTACCTACTGCATTTTTTTTTGGTTATTAGTCGTTTAATTAAAGGTTATAAACATGTAATGAAAGGTAAGATATAAAGGTAAGATAAGTAATGTTACGTTTGTGCCCGCTCTCCCCTACATACGAGTAAACTGTTAGCTTATTGAAACGAAGATCGATTTGCACGAACTTTGATGTTTGTTTGCGTTGATTAAGAATTTCCTGTGAATAAATAATATCCTGTCTACCGAAAATACAGTCAATTTCAGTCAGAAATAGTAATACATGACTTAACACGTTCGACGCCGGTGACACAGCGTATGTGATCAACAAAATCTGTCCTATCCTAACACTATGCCAATCGAAATTATCTGATAGAACTCCTATGCCAGTGACACACATACGTGATCCAAGTAATCTTATTCTTATGCCACTAGCATAAATCAAATTCTTACGCCTATGCCAGTGACATATAATACGAACGTTTTTGAGACAGGTGCTGTGTCGCCGGCATTGGAGTACAATCTTTTCCGTCACAGATGCGTGTCACTGGCATAGGAGTTCTATCAGATAATTTCGATTGGCATAGTGTTAGCACTTAGTGAAACAGTAGGTCCCGGAGGCGAACGTGTTAAGTACCTATTAGGCCAACAGCTTTCACAAGTTCTGTTCAATTGAGACAGAATCAATATTCGATAAGATACTTTAGATTAAATATTGAGCTTAGTAGTTAATAGTACCTACCTATCTACTAGCTTCTACGGACAAGTGAAACATGGAAGCCGCACGCCATACTACGAGTAAATTGCCTTTCAAAAACGATCCTGAATTTAATTGGCAGTGACAGACGGACGGACGGTTGGACGGCGGGTTGCTTATATTCAGGACGAACAATTTTCGTACAATTATTTAACACTATAAAAATAACAATCAACAGTCCTACTGCGCTATCTTAGGTGGCGTGGCTAGGGACCATACTTTCTGCCCACGCCACTAATTTTGTTCAAAATCTCCAAACCTTTAACCTTTTTGTCAGCTTCCGTAGCCTAGTTGGTAGTAACCCTGCCTACGAAGCAGGAGGTTCCGGGTTCGAATCCCGGCGAGGACATTATTTGTGTATTTATTTATCACAAATATTTGTTCCTTGGTCATGGCTGTCTATGTATTTAAGTATCTATATGTATCTATCTATTATATATATCGTCGCCTGGTACCCACATCACAAGCCTTAATTGAGCTTACCGTGGGACTAGGTCGATTGTGTAAGATGTCCCAAGATATTTATTTATTTATTTAACGTACTTTTTTTTAGATGACGTACAAATTATGTACATATCTTGAACATTTGTTTACAATAATCAGGATTAAAATTGAGTCTGTGGCGTGGGCAGGAAGCATCACACGTTTCATAACAGTTTAAATATATTCAAATTTACTGTACAATTCATCTTATTTTCTTCTAGCGGTTTATGTAATGTAACGCGTGTAATACCTAGTCAATTTGAAGCCTCACTCAAATAGTCTTAGAAAATGTAATTTTTTTTCTATAATAATGCCCGCGGTTTGGTTGAAAATCGGCACATAATTGCTCGATTTAATCACAGAGTACATAATCTCTGGTTGTCAATAAACATGAATGACGTTAACACACTGTATAATTCAATCCGCGTGGTGATGGCAGTAAAAATACATTTGTCACCACCCCAACTCGTCTCGTGGGTGTCGTAAGAGTCGATTAAGGGATTAAAGTGTCTGACATTCATGAAAATTGATGATGGGCAGCAGCATCATCATAGTAGACACACAAGTACTGTGATAACCAATCCGTTTACCCAGCCTGGCGACGATGGGCACCTCCTAATGTGTCCATACGCAAAGGTATACTGTAGAGACTTACGTCCAGCAGTGGACTAAGACGATGATGAGGCAGATGAGAGAGAATGATGAATGATAACTCATTGTCATTGTATTAAGGTCAATGCGAGTAAGACCGTCTATCAGGAAAATCCGTCTACCAACTGATTTCCACCCCTAACTCAACAATATAAGACGCATATGACTGACTTACGTTACATATAAAATATGCCGAACTTACCCATACTGACCTTATCGAAAATTGAATAAACATAATCTACGTATCAAATAATAATTAATTCATAGTTGTTTTTTTGTTAGTTGCCAAAACATTTAATGCATATTTTACTTTATGGCAAATAAACCAAACATTATTTAACGTAAGAATGTAGCCAAATCCTAATTGTGCTTACTACTATTTACTCCAGAGCCATATTATGAATTATGATACTCTTGTACGTGTACAATACATACTATAGGTAGGTAGGTACATATAATGTTTGCATTCACCCTTTTGTCTATTTTTATCAGATTTTAATCTGGAATCTTTCGGTCAGGTGCCCGACCTTTTAAGATTATCCGTAGATTGCTTTTTCCCACAATGGAACGACATTGGTGTTGAATCCCGTTTTCAGTACATAATTAAGTCTACGCCCATTACTTTCGGAGTGTGTTCAGATACGTAAAATGTGATAGCTTTTCCACTTATATTGATTTAACGTCTTGCCCGAAATGTCGACAACATTAAACGTAAGTTTACGATTTTAAGACATGTTTGTTGTTAAAATATGAGCGTTAAGGTGCGGCTCCACTGACGCGGAGAGGAGCGGAGCTGTGGGAGCTCGGCCAATGAGAGCGCATCACAGTGTTTCGAATTCGAATTTGAAGAATGTAATTGGTCAATTTTGCACAGCACCGCTCCGCTCCGCGTCAGTGGAGCTGCACACTTACACTCGTAATTTTTAGTCGTAACATTTCTACTACACACACTTGCACTTTATAAATTTACATGTCGACCAGAAAAAAACAATAAAATAAATATAATAAAATAAATATCTTAGGACATCTTACACAAATCGACCTAGTCCCACGGTAAGCTTAATTAAGGCTTGTAATGTGGGTATCATTCAATTTCAATTTCAATTCATTTATTTCTCGACCAACAGGGATCATTCACATTATTATTAAATTACATTATTACACTATTTAATTACATGTACGTATATATATATTATTACATTTATTACATTTTCATATCTTGATTACATTAATTACTACTAACAATACAATAACAACACAATACAAAATTTATATATATTACATAGATTTGGATGTCAGCACATGAATCATGTAACAGTGGTTCATGTACTGGCAATCAAATCTCTCCGCTAACACCCTCAGGATTCCGTTGGAGCTAGCCATCACCCTGCGCACCAGGGATGTACAGGGTTCCCTCATTGTAGTATATAAACAGTCCACTCTGGCCTCCGCGAACATCCCTGAAGCACTACAGAAGCGGGGCAGCCCCATCAGCACCCTGAAGGCATTATTGTATTGAATACGAAGAGCGTTGTACTGTTTTTGCGTATAGTGAGCCCACATACTCGCAGTGTAAAAAGTAGTACAAAATGCTCTAAATAGAGTAATTTTTACCTCACTGGAGCAACTAGCAAATCTGCGGGCCACCATATTCGCTCTAACAGACAACGCTCTCCGTTCCCTTTCTATATCTGCATCATCCTTCAAGTCAGAGGTTACTAGGTGCCCTAGATATTTGTACCGATCAACCCTGTTAAGTGGCGTTCCATACAGCCTAATTGGTGGTACAGGTGGTGGTTTTATACCTCTGGCTTGAAAGACCATGCATTCACTTTTCCTGACATTGTAAGTCAACCCGTGACTCAGTGCGTACTTTTCACAGATGCCTAATAGTGTAGACAGTCCACAGGGAGAGGCACTCAGCAGCACCATGTCATCTGCATAACTAATATTATTTACACAAGTATCCTCAATGTGGCATCCGACACGAGTGCTGCTGAGCTCCTCCAACAGCGCATTAACATACAGGTTAAAGAGCTTAGGTGAGGAGACTCCTCCCTGCCTCACTCCGCACTCCAACCTGTATGACTCTGAATAAGTGCCCGACGATCGTACCACGTTCCTCTGGTTGCTATACCAGTACTTGAAGATACCATATAGTTCGGATGGCATATTAGTACTCTTCAACTTCCGCCAGAGGACTTCGTAGTTTACGAGATCGAACGCTTTAGACAGATCAAGAAAACATGCATAAATACTTGTGCCTCGCTCTGTGTAGTACTTAATAGTCTCCTTAACACACAATATGGCAGTTTCAGTAGAGAGCCCAGGCCTGAAGCCGAATTGATTTTGGTGTAATTTGAGGTACTTATCCAATTGCATGCTAAGCAGACTATCAAGCACCTTGGCTATCACAGTTGCCAGAGAGATGGGTCTGTAATTAGCCTTATCTCCCATATCGCCAGCCTTGTCTTTCACAATTGGTACTACCACGGTCTTCATCATAGCCTCCGGTAAGTACTCGTGACTAACGCATAGACTGTACAGCAGTGCGAGTACTCGCGGCAAGTGTGGACCAGCATGCCTGAGGTGTTCAATACTTAGACCATCGTGACCAGGAGATTTTCCACGCGACATAGATTTTATAACCTTATCTACTTCTTTTGCGGTAAATTTAATTGAAATCTCCTGGTCACTATGCTCCTCCTCCGGAATAGAAGACGAGGGCTGCAAAGGAGATACTATCGTGAACTGTCTCTTAAACAAATCTGCTATGCATCTTTGATCACTAACGCCCTCAATGCTCACAGGAAGGCTCGGTTTACTGTTTAGCGTCCTGGTCGATTTCCAAAACCCGCGAAAGTCACGCTTAGAATGATGAGATGCAAGAATATCCATTCGTATCTGTTCCGCATGTTTTTGACACCATTTTAACTTGGCTTTAAAGATACCACGGCTCTCTCGCATCCCATCATAATAATAACCTGACACTGGTCTCCCATACCAGTCCCACAACCGAAACTTCTCCCGGGCCTCCCTGTGTGCCTCACTCACGTGCCTGTTCCAACCAATCACCTTTTTTCTCCTATGCGAGCTTTTTGGTGAATAACTATTCGATGCTGCATTACATAAAACATCCACTATATTTGCATACAAATTATCAATAAGGTATTTATGACTAGCCTCGCCACAGTGACTGTTACAACAAGCACGAAACTGATTTGGGAAATCAATGTTCCTCAATTCGTTTTGACAAAGCTGGGTGTACAAATCAATTTGTAGGGGTTTCCTATCCCCCCATTTTACTTTGTCTGTGAGCGGTATAACTGCTTCCACCAACTTCACTTTCCCTATGTTTAAGTCACACTGTATATATAATGGGAAATGATCGGACCATAACACGTCATAAAGTATCTTAACATTAACTACTGTTTTCGACGCACATTTCGTGGTCAAGATGTGGTCCAACCACCGTCTAGACCCACTTACATCACTTACAAAAGTATAAGTTGCTGAATTTATTCCTAATAAATCAATATCCGCACACATCCAGTTTTGTTCACCACAGAAGTCTAACATCTCTGTATAAAATAACTCGCCCGGGTGGGCGTTTAGATCGCCTAAAATATACGCTAAGTCAATGTTCTCACTATTAATAATCGCACTCACCCCGGCTAGGCAGTCTGTAAAATCCACTAAGTTGGCCACTTTGTCCGTTGGCATGTAAACACTACACACTAGGAATGATTTCTCGTCAACGGTAATACGAACGGCACAAATACGAGGGTTATTACACTTAACTACCGAAACATTATGGAATAAGTTCTTATTCCACAGAAGTGCCACTCCTCCATACGGCCGGCCGCGCAGCATTCCACTCGTAGTATCAATCGCTGAGGTACCCGTGCACCCAAAAGTAGCATCAATGTCATTCAGGTACCCAATTTCATCGAATCTCAGCCACGTTTCTTGCAGGGCAATTATATCAGACTGTTTACATAATTGTCTAATTGCTTTGACTGATCGCTTGACATTTTTGCAATTGAAACTAACCAATCTAAGGTTTCTTGACATTAAATTGACTTAACTGGCCGCCCGCATCTCTGTTGCTCGGATACTTCGACCTGAAGTTAGTGAACCGTCTGAATATAATATTCTTTGGCCACATCTTATCATCCAAAAATGTAGGTAAATTAGTTTCCGGTACAAAGAATTTATATGCATTGTAATGTTTTTCTCTATTTGACATTATTCTTTCCAAATTAACATGTATCGTAGTTTGGTCATAAATGTATTTCGTTATATCTTCCTCTATTACATCCTTATGTACCTTAGTAATAAATATAGGGACATATTTCTCGGCCGCTCTGAACCTGCCGGATTTATCACTGGAAACACCCGTTTTTCCGATATAACGGTAATTTTTATTTTGTTTACCGCGATGTCGCATCGGCACTGTCTTCCAGCCCTCATCCGTTTTAAGAGTGTCCGCAAATGACTTTATACCTATCCTATCGTCAACGTTATTAGTAACCGCGCAAACATCCAACAAAGTCGTATCTTTCGTAGGTGTAGATGCATCGATCAGCTGGCCACTCGTACAAGTATTGACGGTTATTGACCCGCTCCCGTTATCTCGACCGCCCGCTGTCCCGCTCCCCGCCTCAGCCGCACTTTGATTTTTGGATGGCGGGTAGTTTATTTCGCGAAATCCCGGTACTGTATTTGACGAAGAGGCGATAAAGGAATTATTTTCGAGGGGTGTATCTGATTGAGAAAGTCCCATAGGTCCACTATCAAGACAGGCGCCTCGCTTCGTGTTAACCCATACATTTCGTAATTGCGGTGGCGGTAATGAGTCATGTTCACATTCCGAAAATCCTTTCTTCAATTCAAGTTTCATATTTTCGATTTGGTCAACTGTAACACACTTTTGTTTAAGGTCCTTTACGTCATTTTGAAGAACCAACAAATCCTTGAGAAGTTTCGTTACGTCCACACTGTCAAATGTGATAGGCGGTAATTTCTCCAACTGTTTGGCTACAAACACCGGCCTTGTGATGTGATCAGATCCTTTAAAAAAGTTGATAATATCATCTATATCACGATTTTCTTTCGCCTTTCCCTTGCGCGATACGTTTCGTTCACCGGGGAGCGATTCGAACAACAACGCTTCGAATTCGACGATATATATAATAGATAGATACATATAGATTTTATAGATACTTAAATTCATAGCCATGACCAAGGAACAAACATTTGTGATAAATAAATACACAAAGAATGCCCTCGCCGGGATTCGAACCCGGAACCTCCAGCTTCGTAGACAGGGTAAACTATCAACTAGGCTAAGGAGGCTGACAAAACAATATTCTCTAATTTCGGAGGTGGGACTCTAAACTCGGGTATATGCTACCTCTGAAACAAAAAAATGCTTTGCTAATGTACTCGTAATATTGACTTTATGTCGTAACTTTTAACTTTGATTGATTAGATGCGATGGGGTGACATCATTCAGTGACACATTTTTCATTATTTCATATTAAAGGGTAAGGTTTTTCTTATGTAAGCAAAATAACTACACAAGGCAAAAAAGCCTGTAGAGGACATATCCAATAGACGAATTTATTCGGTGGACGGTTTTACCCGCATCCCCGCATGTAAAAAGTAAAATTCGTTACTATCTCACTATGAATCTCAATTTCCGAATATATCCCCGCTTTGCACTTAATTAACAATGTGCGAACCTGTCTCAAATGGCCTACCAAGCATTTGCTAAATGTACCTAGTCTTCATTTAGAACAATTTACGTAATAACTTAAACCGAATTATCTTCTAACCAATAGACCCTAGTATAAACTTCTGAGGTTATAGTGGAAAACAAAACCTTTGTACAATGATGTCCTTTGAGAATACCTACACTTCCAAATGATAGATATTTAGACTATTATTCATAATCTATGTAATTATAAACGTCCAATATTACAATTTTGTTTAAATGCGTTCAAAACTCAGTGAATAAGGGTTGATACCTATTTAAATATTAAAAATATTCGAAGGAAATTGGTATTTGTAGTGACAATATATATATGTTATTTGTACTACCTACATACCTATGTTAAGCATTTAATTATGCACAATCCGTTAAATTGGTTACAATTACAATCAAAATTGGAAACTTAGTTTCTTCACAATCATTTAGGTTATACCACCACCCACTTACCTTACACTGTTTTGCGTAGGTAATCTCTATTTAGAGAGAGCAGATTACACACGTTTCATTGCCTATTCAATAAGTTTTTCGGATTATCTTCAACAAAATTGTTATAATTTCAATGAGTAAAATAAATATCTTCCTTTATCTAAGCTTTTAACTAACTACGTTAAGATATTAAGATTAATCCTGACTTAAACTCTTATCTCGAGTATCCCGCATACAAACTTGCAGCTTCTGCCGAACTTTCAGCTCTGCATCTAATCCGTCCCATCAAAGGTTAATGGGGGATGGGAAACAACTTGTTGCTCCCCCCATCCCTTAAAGCCTTAGTCAGTTGAGGGCAACCGGTCCCGAGCGACGCGCGTCCCGTGACGACTCCGGGTACTAAAACTTTACGTATTGTTAACAACGCTTAGTATATTTTTTATTCCCCATCGTGGGAATAGGGACTCAAGTAGTAGCCGCGAGAATCAGAGTGGTTTTTGACGCAACGGTGATGATAGCTCCCTAATCATGTTATTGTTAATGTTGCTACTGTTCCCTGGGTCTTCAGCCACTACGAAGACGGTGTATAAAGTGGGGGTGCTGATGGCATCTAGATTGGACTCCCCGTTTGACCTGGAGCGATGTGGCCCGGCTGTTGACTTGGCTTTGGATAAGGTCAATGAAAAGTTCTTGGCTCATCATGGTGTCGAGCTGCAGAAGGTGCAAGGCAGGTTAGTAAATCAACTCTCACATTTAGATGTTCATGAAAATCGTATTTTTATTAATGTGGTTAACGCTTTATGGACATAAATGCATGGTTGCATTGAAGTACTTTTTTATTTATTAAAACCAGAAAAGCATTTATATTTTTGTTTTTTACGAAAAGCTTAGATATTTAATATTAACCAGTATTTCATGGAAACAAGAGAATAAAAATGGACACAAAGGTAACATTTCGAAATATTCTTGAAGAGAATAAGTAACAAAGGAGACAAATTTAAAATATTTGAAAGGCATGAAAGGCATCTGTTATTCTCATAGAACCTTTGGGTATACATTTCTTACATAATCAAGTTATGCAAAAAGGGGAAAGATATTTCACAATCAGGAATTTCTTTCTGGAGAAGAAAATATTTCTGAATATTTTCGTATTAATGTTGACTAGGTAATCGACCTCGTTAGGCTTTTTGGGACGACGAAATGTAGAGATGTTCTTGTTTCAGTTGATTAATAACGCATTTCTTTTTCAAAGAAAAGGATATTTCAGGTTGAATTTTTAGGGAACTGCATCGTCATATCATGTAAATAAATAAATATAAAAAATGGTCATTTTTTCGTGTTTTATAATAAAATTAACCCTGAACCTAGAGTTGAGTTGAAAATTACTATGCTGAAAAGTTGTTCTTAGTTTTTGTGTTTACACCATAGTAAAAGTTATTTGAAATAATGAATAATGCCTTTATTTTATTTTGTATCATGTTTATAATTTCACTCCGTATTTTGATGTCTTTATAAACATTACGACATTACGATACCTATATCAAGATAATGTGATTGTCAAACACCAAAAGACCTGCATTTAAAGTAATAAAATTGTAACAGCCCATTACAATTTTGTTCCTTTCGGATCCTTTCGGTTCTTCAAAATGGCACATGTTCGTAGGGTAAACGTATTGGTTAGGATTCTTGTCCGTCGTAGCAGCGTAGTGGCGTAGCCATAAAATGTAGGTCTACGTGCTACACGGTAATAAGTTGTGCTGCTACGTGATTCGTAGCATTTTGGGAGGTTGTACTTATTGTTAAAATCTATTACGAGACAAATTCACAAATCTACCTTGTTCAACGGTAAGCTAAATAGTTAAGGTTTATCATGTGGGTACTAAGCGAAAATATACAGGGTGGCTGAAAAATAAGTGCATTCCTGCTGCCAATGACGTTTTGAGAAGCAGAATAAGCACTTTAGGGGTTTTCTTTAGAAATAAGTTCAAGTTTCAGAATTAGTTCTTACAGTAGGTATCTAGGAATACAAGGCTTCAAAAGTAAATGAGCATAGAAAGGTACAAATATAAACAGATTTACCAATCAAAAATATGTGTACATATTACTTGTCATATTAATCGGAACATGTGTCACATTAATGTGTAAGCAACTGAAAAGTCATAAATATCTGTACTTACATTTTTCCTTTTTATATAACTACGTGAAACTCCACAAATATCTAGGCAAACGTTTTTCCGTATATTTTGAGAGTCATCGAAAAGAGTACCGAACTGTCAAATCATACTTTTGTCTCTTTCACTTTATGTGTGACGTCATAGAAGTGTCATTAGTATTTGCTTGCGGCTTTTTACCCATATTTGTCGTTTTGGATTTATAATCGATTTAAAAGAGGTTGTCATTATCAACTTTAATGACTGACCAGTGACCACTTACAAATTTATTAATGATAATGATAACATGTCATGTCTAATATTAGTACAGATATTTATGACTTTTCAGTTGCTTACATATTAATGTGTTACATACTCCGATACCAAATAAATAAAGAATTTATTACAGGATCTCAATTCACACATAATAAATCCGCCGCAGGCTTCGTCAAGATGCTACAAAATGGAATCAGCAACAAGCTTCGTTATACTTACTCCGATTAATATGTTAGGTAATATGTACACTATATATATCTTTCTATGCTCATTTATTTTTGAAGCCTTGGATTTGCTCATATATTTATGAACTCGACTGTATGTATGAAAATCGACCTACCTGAGTCTCCCAGAAACCTATCTATAACTAATCTCCTAGGGATATATTCTGAGTCCTTACAGGTAACGGGAATACACTTAAGTTTTTGTCCACCTTGTATATACTCGTAATAGATGAATACATACAGTGTCTAACAAAAATAGTGGTGATCCTTTTAAGGGCCCATTCAGTATCGTATTCTAATTAGGAAAAAACTTTTAATAAAAAATTGGACATGTAAAAATAATCTAAATATTAATATGACAAAGACATTCTATATTCAATTCCATTCATATAATAGTTTTCCAATTCAATTAAATATCGATTATAACAATATACCAGTTTTAAAATGTGAAAGTATTAAATTTTTAGGGTTAAACATTGATCAGCATCTCAACTGGAAAGATCATATTGATGCAGTTTGCAGCAGATTAACTAGATTTATTTTTGCCTTAAGAAAATTGAGAAATACAGTTAGCATTGAAGCAGCAGTTACAGCTTACCACGGCGTTGTCTCGTCAGTGTTAAGTTACGGTTTACTTCTGTGGGGAAACTCAGTTGATGTTGAAAGAGCTTTCAAATTGCAAAAGAATTGTATACGTGCAATAATGAAAGCTAGATTTGACGATAGCTGCAAGCCGCTTTTCAAGAAGACAAATATATTGCCGCTGCCTTGCATGTATATAAAAAAAGCATGTGAACTAGTAAAAAACCGACCAGACTTATTTAAAATGAGGTCAGAATTCTATATGAGCCAGAGAACACAATACAAGAACCTTTTACATCAACCTCGATGCCACTTAACGATTTACAAAAATAATGCGTATAATATGTGCATAGTTCTATACAACGATTTGCCGGACAGCATAAAACAGTTAAACGGTACGAAATATAAACAGATGTTAAATAGTTTTCTGCTAGAGCACTGTTTTTATAGTACCAAAGAATATGTAGAGTATAATAATCGAAAAATACAATAAAATCAACCTTGTACCTCTTCTTGCCCGACAGGAGAATTTGCAAGCTCTTCACTCTGACGCCCTCGTCCTATAACAAAAGGGAAAACCCAAATAAGTTCTCGTCTAACGGCATTTCTTTTTAATAATTATTGTTTGTTGGGTAATTGTATAACATTATATAGCCGAGTAAAAAATATAGGCTTAAAACAAACATAAAGAACATACCTTGTAGTTTCGATGAATCCATGTTGATAGTCTTGAGCAAAATGATTAGCTGTTTTAGCTCACTAAATCGTTAGTTAAACGCGGGTGCCATGTTTTTGAAGCTTGTGCGATTGCCGCCATGGCCGTTGATCAAATGAAAGATGTAGTGAAAATGGCGGAACGCGTGAACGAACGAACGAATGGAAGGGAATTATAAATTGACTTACTATTAATAAAAATGTAATAAATATGTAATAATAAATGTGTAATTTGAATTTTAATAATTTTAAAAATAATTTTGGGCTATTGTTTATATAAATTGGATAGTTTCTTGTCAAATTTCTGCATACCAGAAAGGAAACAAAATGTATAATTAATGAATTGAAATCCTTAATGATTAATGATAATAGTAATATCATATAATTACCAATTTAAAGTAAATGTATTAATTTTAATGATAAATATAGGTAGTTTGTATTTCTGTACATAATTTGCATGTCGGATGACGACAGGATACCTGCTTCCGAAACCGTGTTGTACCTACTATCTGTACTTGTATATCTGTGTGTCCTTAGCAAATAAAATATCTTTATCTTTATCTTTATCTTTAATAGCTTTGTTTGAGCATCTCCCTTTCTTTCAGCTATCC
>JALPQI010012245.1:0-33325 GCA_025490895.1 Thaumatotibia leucotreta
GATATTATAGGATTATAAGGGTTTCGGTTTTTCCTTTTGAGGTATCGTAAATGCATAAAGTTTAACTTTAGAAACATTTATTACAAATAGCATAAAGCTTTTATGACAATTACATTTAAAAACAATCATTTTGTCAGCCTCCGTAGCCTAGTTGGTAGTGACCCTGCCTACGAAGCTGGAGGTTCCGGTTTCGAATCCCGGCGAGGGCATTATTTGTGTATTTATTTATCACAAATATTTGTTCCTTGGTCATGGCCGTCTATGTATGTAAGTATCTATATGTATCTATCTATTATATATATCGTCGCCTGGTACCCACATCACAAGCCTTAATTGAGCTTACCGTGGGACTAGGTCGATTTGTGTAAAGATGTCCAAAAAATATTTATTTATTTATTTATTCATTTCAGATCGGTTCAATTTAAATGCACCTAATGCACCCATCGCAATCATTCATATTTTGGCAGTATACATGTTCAGTACACGGTGCTCACAGGCTATAGTCCCGGACGTCGCGGTAAATTCCAATTGACATGACGCAATCTTAAATTGCTCTCATTTACGGATTCATATTATTATTTTAGTATTTCCTGAAAAGCGGTACAATCGGCGTCCCGCGCGAACCCTTTGCGGGACGCATACTTTAGGGCCCCAGAAACGGGACGTCCCGCTAGAGGTGTGCGCCGGCATAGAAATCGCCGGCGGCGGCGCGCCGCAAAATTTTGCCGGCGTGGCGGCGCCACGCCGGCGTCAAGGTCATATTGTTACCCTGTACGTTCATACATATAAGGATCAGAAAATATTAAAAACTTAGATATTGTTTAGGACAAGTTTATTATTATAAAAATAAACATGAAACAAAGTTATAGATTGCATTTTATGCGGAAATTGTCATAATTATTATCGTGACGAAAAATATTTTACTAACTCGCACAGCGGCCCAACCGCGAAAAACGCGGTAGTAGGCCTGGATCGAGTCATCTACAGATTCCCAATACTACAGATTCCTAATACTACAGATAAGAGATAATACTTCAAATATTGTCAATAGTATGCATTCCTGATTGTGCATATTCCCAATAATACGAATTTTAAATGCTACAAATACCCAACACTACAGATTCCCATTTCCCTTACTCTATCCCCTAATATATAATGGAAGCAAGGACTTCTGGTAAAAGTTCCTAAGAAGGGTGATCTCTCACGATGCGACAACTGGCGCGGCATTACCCTTTTACCAGCTGCCGCCAAGATCTTAGCCAAAGTTTTGCTGAGCCGTATCGCACCAAAGGTAGCAGTGACCTTACGTGAAGAACAGGCTGGTTTTAGGCCTGGTCGCTCCTGCACCGATCACACCAATACCCTGCGCATCCTTATAGAACAGTGTGTCGAATGGCAATCAGAACTCTTTTTGGCCTTTGTCGACTTTGAAAAAGTCTTCGACACCGTGAAGTGGAGTGCACTGTGGTCATGTCTGAGCAGAAGGGGTATCCCTGCATGTATCGTCAGTATCATACGAGCTATGTACGAAGGAAGTACATGCAGAGTGGTCCACGAGAAGGAGCTGGGTTCACCGATACAAATATCTGCAGGTGTTAAGCAAGGCTGCCTCCTATCGCCTCTTTTATTTGTGATCCTACTCGACGACATCATGAGAAACGTTACAACCACGCCAAGGGGCATACAGTGGGGTTCAGGAAATCTGGAAGACTTGGACTACGCGGATGACATCGTGTTGATCTCGCCTACTCTCGCTCATCTTCAAGCCAAACTTGGAAACCTTCAAGAAGAGGCGGATACAATGGGCCTGCGGATCAACAAACGAAAAACAGTCAGCATGCGGGTTAAGACGAGCACAATGGACCCTCTGACGCTGGGAGGCGCAAGCCTAGACTCAGTGGTCAAGTTTGTTTACCTCGGGAGCCACATCACTTGTTGGGGAGGAGCATATGAGGACATTGACAGCAGAATTTGCAAGGCAAAGGCTGCTTTCGCCCAACTAAAGCCTGTTTGGGAGTCAAATGTCCTGACGCGACGCGTTAAAGTTTCCCTCTTCAATTCAGTTGTCAAGTCGGTCCTGCTTTTTGGCTGCGAGACTTGGAGAGTGACAAAGGGTCTGACCAACAAGCTTCAGGTCTTTGTCAATAAGTCGCTCAGATCAATACTGCGCATCTTCTGGCCAAACACCATCCAGAACGAAGACCTGTGGACTATATGCCGCCATACACCTATAGGCGTCGAGATTGCCTCCAGGAAATGGAGATGGATAGGTCACACTATCCGGAGAGGAGAGCAAAACAACGCCTACATCGCTTTTGACTGGAAACCGCCCAACGGCAGCCGACCTCCTGGACGGCCAGTGCACTCCTGGCAGCGATCCATCTTAAACGAGCTCCGTACGGTTGGCCTAAGCTGGAGAGAGGCTAAAAGTGTTGCTGAGGACAGAGAGGCGTGGCGCGATCTTGTGAAGGCCCTTTGCACCTCTGGGGTGCCTTAGGACGTCAACAACAACAGATTCCCAATACTTTAGGTTCCCAATACTACGAATTCCCAATAGGTACTGCAGATTATATATGATGATTTCAAATACTACAGGTACCCAGCTTTACAACCTCTTTATAGTACCATCATCGCCCACACTGCTAGTCATACATCGGTGTATAAACACACGATTTTTTAAAAATATAAAAACGTCCAAAAATGATAATAATAATAATAAACGTTTATTTTCAATACCAGTTATAAATAATACAGTTCCATCAGACTCCAAACTAGGCTGAGTCTGTATCCTGGAAATCTGCAAGAGTGATTGACATTTGTAATTTGACATTTAAAAAAAGCAGAATCTTAGCGTTTAATGAAAAGAGGAAACATACCGACATGAGAAATACCTTTCTTAAAAAAAATTGTTACAAATTGGTCTATTTTTGGAGGAGGAAACAGGGAACACAAAACCATGTTTTCGCCTATTTTACGTAGGTATATTGAGGCGAAGCAGCAGTTGTCTATTTCTAAGCCGTGCAAAGCGACAGCAAATTTTTTCGAATGCCAATTTTTTTAAAAGCTTCCACCTTTTTCCTTTAAAAATATTTTAATCTTATTCAAGAAGCACAAAAATCATCAATTGCAAATGCAACCACTGAAATTAATAGAATCAGTTAATAGACAGTCATTAAACCTCATATGGTGGCCTAACGTAAATAATGAATAACATCCATCATCATCAGCAGCCTATCGCAGTCTACTGCTGGACATAGGCCTCCCCAACTTCACGCCACCGTTTTCGATCTTTGGCTGCTCGCATCCAGCTCCTGCCAGCCATCCTGCGCAAATCGTCGCTGCACCGATCGATCTGCACTCAAGAACTCGTTTAGCCAGTCGGTTCTACGGATAATAAGGCCAGCCCACTGCCACTTCAGTTTGCTAACACGGTGGGCTAAGTCGATCACTTTGGTTCTCTGCCGGATAACCTCATTTCTGATTCGATCCCGCAAAGAGACGCCGAGCATTGCCCTTTCCATAGCTCGCTGAGCGACCTTGAACTTGTGGATCGGCCGTACCGTCAGTGTCCACGTTTCGGCTCCGTACGTCATGACGGATAGGAAGCACTGATTGAAGACTTTTTTCTTCAGACACTGTGGGATCGACGATGCGAAGAATATAATATAATGAAAAAACACACAGCTAGTAATACCTAGGATTATAAGCCTAAAAGCGGTTCAATAAGACCTACGTTACGACTTACAAGCAAGTGTGTTGAAAAAGCATTACAGTTGGGAATCAGTAGACGTGAAATCTAGAGAATATGGAATCTGTAGACAAAGGAATCAATCAGTAATATTGAAAATCTGTAGACATGGGCAACCGTAATGTTGAAATGTTAAAGTATTGGGATTCAGTAGGTTTGTAAATCTGTAGTATTGGGAATGTGTAGACTTGGAATTCTGTAAAATAAATCTGTACAATTGGAAAGAATTCTGCCCAAGTAGTGTATTTTTTTGTAGGTGCGTATCAATATCTGAAAATCTGCAATCCAGAAATGCTGCGCATACAATCTCTTGGGTCAGAGGGAACCGCTTGTCGATATTCGCAAGCATATTGTTGTTTAATGTCAATATGATCAGCGTGGCGCGTAATTTAAATGATTTTATTCCGTAAATTTTTTGTCGCGGCGTGGGTTTTTGAAAACCTCGGCGGCGGCGGCGGCGTGGGTCCCGCGGCGCGGCGCCGCCGCGCCGGCGTGGCGCACACCTCTACGTCCCGCATATAGCGGGACAGTTGGCAGCCCTAGTCATAAGTAGAAAATTTCAAAAAATATCTAATTCCATTTGAAGCATTGTGTAGTATTTGTAGTGTTAACTTCATTTTATTTCTAAAGTTCGGAAATAGAGGGGGCTTTCAAAACGCACATGTAACACGCTGCATTCTTAATGCAAATGTGAGTGTCAGAGTCAATTAAAAATGCGAACATGGACGTCTAACACCAGCTCAAAAATGCCCCCAAAAACAATTGTTCAATTGTGCCAAGATGGGCAAGGCATAGCGCTTTTCTTAACACCGCGCATATTTCGGCGCAACATCTTTGATTCATGTTTATGGAATAAAGCCTATCAAAAATATTTTTAAATGGCGGTTTAAGTTCTTGATATTGACATTCATTACCATGATGCATCGAAGAGGGGATGACACTTGTCAACTAAAATTCAGGATCGTTTTTGAAAGGCGATTTAGTATGCAAAGCGAGTTATAGAGACCGGTATTTGATGTACTTAAATAACTATTTTACAAAAAGCAGATAAAGGCACTGATTTGTATTGAAATAGATGAATTTATTTTCCTTTATTGAAGAACTAGACATAGATTTCTTTGAAGTTTCCAAACAATGTGCATGTTACGATGGTTATGCAAGTAATTGAAATGCCAATGTATTTATATAATTTCAGTGTAACTACTCAGCATTATTTTTGGGTCGAGGTATACATTATGTTCTTTATTCATAGTCATTCCAACTTCATCACATTATTAATAGCTATATATTTATGATCAAATCTTTTTAATAAGCATAAGGCTGTAAATACATTGTGGTAAACACTGGTGACTTGGATTATAACTATTTAGAAGTAGTTTTATTCTTCATACAATATTAACGGGTTGAAGTTTTATATTGTGAAACGAAGAATAATTAGGTATGTAATTAGTAAATGAATATATTCTTGTCTAGATGAGTGTCCACCTTAGAACCTGGACTTTCAATTAATATAAAAGACGAATAAATTGATCTTTCCTGATGCTGAATGCTGGTATATATGTATATAGGTGGCGTTAAAACGATACGTTTAAATCCATTATTAACTATCTTCCTCTAACATTCCAAGTAAGAGTGAGACGGTAATAATAGCTACAATAGCCATTCCTATAAAAAATTGCTCGAGTAGAAAAATCTATCAAAGTAGAGCTCGTTCTTTTCGACAAAATCTACAAACTATGGTATAAAGATAGTATGTTTCAAACTGCCATGAGTTTGTACTTGAGCAGTTCTCAAAACATTTGTACACAATTATTAGCACTAAATGCCTGCCAGGCAAGATTCTTGTATGATGTACCTTATTAAAATACTTTCTTTGTCGAATATTACGAGCTCGTCCATTTTCTTATTCTTCTTCTTAGAAGTTAGTGTTTAAATATTTTTATTATACTCTTTAAAGTCTGCCAAGAATATTTTTTATAGTTATGAAACTATCAATATTTACTTAATCATATTAACTTCAAATTCACTCTCACCCATCATTGCTTGCTTGTTGTGTTTTTCTAAATTTATACAGATTCTTTCGTTTCTGATGGTTTGCCTTTTCTTTTATAATTTGCTGTTTTATAGAATTTTCCTATATACAGCATGTTTGTATTGCATGGAAAAGTCTTAATGAGATATTTTATACATAAAAGTGGAGTAATATGCATTTCAATGAATCAATTTAAAAAAAATAGGCGTAAGTTGCTATTTGAATCAAAATTAAAGGAAGTAATTAGTGTTTTAAGGTATTCAAACATTAATCGAGAAACTAACAATTGGAATATAAAATTATTAAACTGAAATTGATTCTGAAATGTATTTACCTTTCAATTATTAGTATTCAAATACAAAGTATGTGTTAAGATATGAAATCATAAATAAAAGTTAACTTATAAAAGTTTCATCTACATATTTATATTCCCAATGAAAGTACAATAAACAAAATAAAACCGACAGTCTGGCAAACTTTTTTCTCACAATGAAAGCGACCAATTAAAAATGACTGTACGTTGACTCGGCCTCGCAACTTTGTCGCTGTCGTCTCTTTTTGATTGTATTGATTAAAAAGAGACGGGTGTTAGCCGCGAGAGGGCCGCGAGTTGCTGTCAAACAAGATGTACTAGGGCTGCAGAAAGCTGTGTACTGTTCGCGCCTTTTTCTTGTGAAAAAACTGCTTTGCCAGTCTTCATGTGTTTTTTTAGTATCATTACAAGTGGCAACATTTTCAGACGGCCACGGCGGTAACGGAAAAGGCAAAGGCTAAAACGCCGAAAAGGACGCCTGTGAAACAGAAAGAGACGCCGCCTCCGGTAACGCCTACAAGGGGCAGGCGGTCGGCTGTCAAAGGTAAGGATCTGTCAAAGTGACAGGTGTAAAGAACCATGGGCTACGGAGGCTATCAGCCTCCGTAGCCTAGTTCGTAGTGACTGCCTACGAAGCTGGAGGTACCGGGTTCGAATCTTGGCGAGGGCATTATTTGTGTATTTATTTATCACAAATATTTGTTCCTTGGTCGTGGCTGTCTATGTATTTAAGTATCTATAATGTATCTATGTATTATATATATCGTCGCCTGGTACCCACATCACAAGCCTTATTTGAGCTTACTGTGAGACTAAGTCGATTTGTATAAGATGTCCCAAGATATTTATTTATTATTTATATTTATTTATGTATGGAGCTTGGACTGAGCCAACACAGCTGAGAGTTAGGTCATTAAAAAGGTCTACAAATAATATATTTCATTTTATTCTATACGCACCAAGTTGGATTAGGATTATAGGATACCGTTACAGAGCCCAGATATACAGTATGTTGCCTACTCTCCAAAATGTTAAATACTCTAGCCACAGAATCTTCATAGCTCATACTTACTCTAAATGAAAATATGAATATCTCAGGTCTGCAATGGAATTCGACTTTGTATCCATATAATTAAATGAAGTAGATTTAAAGACCTAAATAATAGCTAAACTCCTGTCATTTTAACGCATGGTCCTCGAAAACAAATTGTAGTTTTTATTTAACCGCTCCAGAATTTAAAAAAAATGACTTTTCCCTCTAACGTTTAATATGTGGGTCGGAAAAATAAGGATATAATGTTAAATATTAGGCTTACAGAATACTTTATAACAAAACTATTTTGAACATAATCGTCCCAGCCGTATTTGAAAAACTACGCTCCGACGTTGGCCGTTTTTCATCTAGTCTTTGTATCCACACCACAATAGGGATGATGACTGTGGTTAATAGTTATTTATTATACAAGGGGACTGTGGTTAATAGTTATTTATTATATTATATATTTATTACAAAAGTTGTATTACACTTGGCGGCAAAGTTTGTTCAACTCTCGTGCCTTGAGACCTTCGCAATGCTCAAGATTCCAGTTTTTGAACCACTCGCTACGCTCGTGGCTCAATTTTGGAATCTTTCGCTAGCTCAGGTCTCAATATTGGCACGACAGTTAAACAACAACTTTGCCGCCAAGTGTAATACAACTTTTTTCCCCTCACTATCGCGAGGAAATATGATTACAAATCTCATCCAAATGTAAATTAACTTAAAGAAACTATTGAAAGCTCAATGTTGAAACGTATCGTAGAATAGAGTTACTTATGGAATTTAAATATTGCCAATGGCTTACAAAGTCACATGAGAAACGACCAATTTAACATGTGAGCTCCGATTGCGCATGTTTACTACGGTCATACAGATATTACAGATCCACTTATACTAGGCAGTAGGGGGCTATAGGAATTAGAGAAATGTCAAATTACTTTATTCACAAGTGTGTAAAAAGCGTTTTTACCAGCTCGTATTAAAGGATAAACGAGCGCTTTACGAGCTAGTGAGGGGAAAAATAAATTATTTAACATTATGCACGACATAATACACGAAGAAATTATTACTAATATGTAGATTACAGTAATTTTTGTACAGAACTACTATTTAATAAATTGGAAGAGAACTTAAAAGAGTAGGTCATTTGGCAATACTCAAACGTGACGTCACTTTTGAGTATTTCATATAAAATTCCATAGTGGTGATCGTTTTGATAGTTCGAAAAAAGACGCTGATTTGACTTGCCACTCTTGCCAGTCATCATGCCTATTTTCGTATAATCAAACCGGAATCAGAAAGGGATTCGAAAGTACTGTTGGTGTTGACACAACAAATGACACAACATTTACCATGAAAAGAGTTGCTTATACATGTAGTGAGCGATTAATTAATCTATTGTCTGTAAGTCTCTCCACTTAAACTATGAATGTATGAACATAACTATGAATATATCATAGATTTGCTTAAACACTGTTGTGTCAACAGTAATTTTGAATCCCATTCTAATCGCGCTTTGATAATACTTGCTAACAATATTCCCTCTTCCCCAGATACGAAGCCATCTCCAATCGTGCCGACGCCCTCGACATCGACCGGGAAAACCACGCGCACGCCGCGAAAGCCACCCGCGAAGAAATAATACCAGCCGCGCTCTAACTAGGATTTCTCACACGATATTAGACTATTAGTGTGAAAACTCACGATTGGTCAGTATGGGGATTAGTCTAATACCGTTCGAGAAATGGGCAATTGCGCGGCACGCCAACGTGAGACTTCTGCTGAATATATACTGCTACACTGCAATAAAGGTCAAATTGTTTGGACTAATTTTGGAAAAACTTAAAATTTTGTACGAGCGATCTAATAAAGGCTTGTAGGGTACTGCGCTACATAGTCAAAACTAGACAGTTTTTAACAAATTAATTCGGCGTTAGCTCTTTTAACCGTTTCAGTGCGGAAGGCACGCCAGGCGTGTCATTAATGTTTTTAACGAATGGCGTATGACACGATAGGCGTGTCATCATAATCTATGGCGTAAGGCGCACTTGGCGTATCATCAAAAAATTGTTCAACGCCATAGACAAAAGTTTTTGAAAATGGAACACGCAACGAATCGGTTTATATAGGCAGAGTTCGCGAACTGTCGCCGGCAGTACAGAGCAGTTTTTTGGAGTGAAGTACCAATGTCGTAAAAGCACAATGCCACAAAAGCTTTCTACGCGTTCATAATGCGAGTGACTTGAAGAGTCAATGTCAATCATAATTCTGCGGTCCTAGTGAAAAAGGGTGTAACTCTCTGGCCATTTAGAAAACGGTGTATATGTATACTTACCCCCTTATTCATATACGTCTCCTAACTTAGCAAGCCACTAAGTATAGTTTGTCCCTTTCGTTCTGATATACATATTGATAAGACCGAATGGGACAAATAATACTTAGCGGCTTGTTAAGTTAGAAGATGTTTATGAATAAGGGGATTATGCACTTGTATTTAATTAAACCCTTTTTCACAAGCCTCAGGGAGTTGTACCCTTTTTCACTAGGGCCACAGAATTGATACTTCAGATTTAGACCTCAAGATGGCAGAGCCTCCAACTAGGGCTCGCGGTCGTGTCCGGGTTTCGTGTCAACGTTTCTCATACCCGTGTTCGTGTTACACGTACACGGGTTTCTGACCCGATTTACACGGGTAATTAAAGTCCGTGTAAATAATACCCGTCTGCACGGGTACACGGGTATTATTTACACGGACTTTAATTACCCGCGGGTTCGGGGACGTCTTTGACGAGAAGCCGTGTATGCATAGAAAGTCTGCTTTTTAAGGGTAAAGTTATGTACCGAAGGATGGGTGGTGAGACTATAGTACAAATGGATAGATAAGCGGAAGGCTAATTGTGTCAAATAGACCTTATTGCGTAACAGATAGAGTCGAAATTTATAAAATCAAAAAAAGTTATATCGGCTGACCTTTCCTGAACACGTTTGTTTCGTAGTGTTGAACGAAGCTGCAGGTTACATTCAATAATAGACCTTATTTGCATTTGCTTAAATTATTTCGAACCCGTTCGGTTCGGTCTTAAGTACCCGGGTACCCGGGTAGCACGCGGTTTCGTGTAAACGGTATCCGTGTATTGGACACGGACACGGGTACCCGGCGGGTTCGTGTAATTCGGGTTCTTAGTACCGTCGGGCTTAAGAACACGGGTATCCGGTTTGGCGGGTTACACGTGTACCGTGAGCCCTACCTCCAACCCGAACGATCCCTATATGTATTTTCTTACTATTTTCTGCTAACATTCGAATATACAAGAGTGAAAGTTTAGAAAAATGTTTTTCCAAATTAGTCTTCAAACAAAAGTGTACAGTGGCTTTATCTTCACAGAAGACTCACTATAGTTGTCAATTTTCTCTACTATTCTCGCTTTAATGTTGTCCAACATTAAGGCCAGATGTGTAGACAAATGTTATCAAACGTATCGTCCTTGTGCTAGCTAAGGTCGTAACAATTGTGTCTTAGAAGATATTTATTTTTACAACATGGACTTGCATAATAATGTTTTACATTTATATTGATTTTGTATTGTAACTGGACCTTCGGTATTCACATGAGCATTTTAGCAGATGTTTTAATCGTGTTCCAAATTGGAATTATAATATTAGTCAAGTTCCCATTGACATACACTTGTTTTGTACTTGGAGGTGTAAGGAAATGTATCAACATACACTATAATACCAATTTCTTTTGATGATATTATATGTTGTCATTTGAAATTTGTTAATAGAGGGAACTATACCTGTGTCAAAATAATCTGTACAACGGCAATAAAAAAAAAACAGATGAAAGTAGCTCTCTTCAAAGGGCTTTATGTTTTTGGTACAGGTTTCAGTGGCTTAGGAGGATTTTATTCACCCGTCAAGTGAAAATAGGGCGAAAGCTTTAAGCCACGTGAAAAACGGCAACCCTATTGCGCATAGTAATGAAACGTTTTTATTTTATTGACTCTTTGATATGAAGTACAGTTATCATAAAGCACAAGAATGATCAGGAATATTGTTATATTATAGGAAAATGATAAGTGGAGATAAATTATAATTATGTATTTCTTTCATACACTTTTGTGTATATTGATCAGTTATTGGTCAGGGGCCTACTAGTGTAAAATGCCCGCTAAAGATTTGAACTTGCGTCAACGAAAAGGCCATGTTTTTTCTTTTCAATAAGTGATCGACTGTAAGAATAATGTTTCTTTGTAACAATAAAATATCGGAAATCATGAATACACTTTAATTTTATTATACTAACTTTTACTAACGTAATTGTAACAATTTTAGTATTCACTGTAAATATTTACAATTAACATGAATGTTAACAGTCTAATTTTGCTCTTCGGGATCCAACGCGGGGGAGTGTCTCCTCTAGCTATAGGCAATAGTTTTAAAGGTTTTTTGTAAGACTAGGATAAAATTTGGAATTTTGCTAGAGTATTGACATTAGGATATATGGTACTCGATAATTTCGGAGTTTTGTATAAAATCAGTACAAAGAATTAAAAAATAATCAGAATGTTTAATGACACATTTGATTTTTGAATAAGAATATATTTTGATACTATTGGTTTACTTTTATCATAATGTGCTGTCGTGAATTGAGGGTAGTTGTCGTTTTAACTGCAATGAGACCGAAGGGAAATGGCTTGTAAAAATTATGATTTCTCATAGTGGCGGGCAGATCCTCAAGTATAAATAAATGTGTTTATATGTTTGGACCAAGCATAATCGTGGCAGAATACAATACGATCAATGTACAGTTGAATACTAAATGTTATGCCACTGCCTACTTTGAAACTTCTTCAATTGTAAAAATAGATAACTAAATCTATTTTTAGTTTTATACATTTTAATTTTATTTACTACTTTTTCCCGATTTCGTTACATCACGTCTGTGAATTGATGACTTAAGGTTGTTTTGGCCGGCGGGCGCGCGGCGCACTGCATTTTGTTGAATGTTTTCCATAAGTCTTATGTTGTTATTATACGTCAGACCCGAGTTAAGGGCGTGCGAGTGTGTGTGTTAGAAAAATTAAGTACCTACATTTTAGACGGTATTTCTAAATAGGTTAATTAAAGAGAGGATTAAGCTTAGGGTATAAATTTGTGTGTGAATTTTCTGTTTATAACGTACCAAATGTTTGCACCGGTCCTCTGGTACAATAGTTGTAAACATATTTTAGCGTTTTATACAAAAAATATATCAGTTTGAGAGTACTATTGTAACAGAAAGTCCACAAATTACAAAATTTATATGCAATTCAGAATTAAATATAATAATTTAAGAGACATGAGTGTTTTAATTTTACCTAAGAAATAAAACAAGACTTTACTTCATAAAGGTATAATTTATTCAATCATCTTCAATGGTTTCTAAAGGGTATTCAGTCATGACCAGACCACGACCCCACAGGGCATCTGCAATATTCAACTTGTCAGAATCATTAGGTATATCAAGATTTTCAACTAACACATATTCAGGATATGAAGTGATTAACGTCTCTATTGCTGGTGCCATGTCTTCTTCAATCTGCAAATACGGCAGCTCATTAGCATGATACTCCAAAGAATTCTCAGTATAATAATACAACCTAATATGCTCTTCCTCAGAAACCATTCTTAAGATATTCTTACGTAGCAGCCTAATTTTTGTATCTAAACTGATCTCAACCCTGTTAGTGACTTTACCGTCGTCTACCATGACATCAGTATCTCCATAAACAGTTACTGCTTTTTCTAAGTCTGTTAATACTGGTGGAAGAGCATCATGTTGGAAGTTTTTATTCATTTGGTCTACAGCTTCATCTATTGGCAGATGATCTTTAATTTTATTGAACAAGGACTCAATAAGCTTCTGAATCTCTTTCCGTCTTGGTGTTTTTAGATCCGAGTTAACAAGACCAAAGTTGTCATAAATATCAAATGGTAGTCCCCGTCTGAGTTCAACATTTTCATTAACAGCTAAATGGAGGGCTGCAGGAATCATTTTTTCAAACAAATCTGCCCAAGAATGCTTCTGATACATACTGACTGTTATGTGAAGAGAGTGTTCACCATCTATAGTGATACCCTGATGAATAAAGCCTCTAGGAAAGTACAGCATATCCCCAGCTTCTAAAGTAACTTCCATAATTGGTTGGCCTATTTCTTCTTGTTCAAAATTCTTTGAAGATACCCTTGGCAAAACTTCATTGTCAGATAGAGGCTTGTAAATTCGCCAGTGTTTTTTCCCTTCAACTTGTAAGATAAAGGCTTCAATATCATCATAATGAGGAGCAAAACCTTGGCTGTCCGGAGGGGTTAGATAAGCATTGGCACCTACAAAAGAGTTAAAGAACTCCTGCAAAGTAGCATTGAGTAGATGTAGTTTTGGCATGTAAGTTTGAGGATTTAACAATCTAATGCTGCAACCATTCAGGTAAAAATCCCAAACTAAATGTGGATGAGCCCTGCCTTCCGGGTTGTGTGTTTCTCTCTTGCCATCAACATAAGATGTAACATCAATGTTTTTAGTAAACTGAATGTGTTCATTACGAAGCATGTCATCAATGAATGGGGTCGACATTATTTCTTTATAATATGCAGGTTTTTTTCTAGCAATGTGTAATGGTTTCTTTTCCCAGATTTCATTCAGGAACTTGTCAGGGTTGTATGGTGCAATCATCCACTTGAATACCTTTAGGCCTTCCTCCGCGCTGTCGGTTTCTACGGGTGTGAACTCGAACGAGCCGTCATTACTGCAGTTACTACAATCACTGCAGTCAGACTGGTTTGATACACCACTGTTGGACGTATTCAACTGTTGATTAATATAATTTACCGGAACAAGCTCAGGTATATCGTCAATGTCCTCTTCGCTAGTGTTTTTCTTAGATATGAAGTTCTTTTTATTACTTTTATTAGTCTTATTTTGTACATTATTAACCTTAAGTAGTTCTTCGACTTTTTTTGTTTTCTTCTTTTTGTGACTTTTCTTCTTCACTATGTCTTTTGATTCTTTTAACTTCTTTTGTTTACGTTTTAATTTCTGGGCTAAGCTCTTGGTTTTTGATTTTTTTCCAGGTTTTTGGTTTGCGCTATAAATCGCAAACGCAGATACTGGCGATTCTTCCATTTTGTAAGACGACTGATTAATTTATTCTTAGGAAAAACTAAAACGTGGATGTCTAGGCTCGTCGTTATTTCTAATAACACAATACAGAAGAAGTAATTAAAATAACAAAAGAAGAATCTTAAATACGGCAACGAACATGCCAAACTGGTTTTTAGGTTATGTTTAATTAAAATCTGCGTTTAGTTATGGTACTTTACAAAACGCGGATGTCAAACTGGCTACCAATAATCATCACAAAGCCAATTTTGTAGTATACGGGAAATAGCGTAAATTATTATTTTTACCAAAAAACGATTATCCCTAATTACTCGAAAGTGAAAATGTTCAGTTTTTAGAATGGGATAAAATTATGTAACTTTTTAAATACGTAAACTTGCTTTTCATAAAAGTTGCAAATAATGTAAACAAACCAAGCTTTTCGAAATGTGAATAATTTCCAATGTACATCATTGAATAATACTCCTACATCCTAAATCTATGTGTTATTGTTCGCAACTTAGAGCAAGTTATACTTACTGTACTAAAACGTGATAGCAGCGGCCCTACCGCAAACTCCGATGTTCGCAAATTTCGGGGATTTGTCTCTGTTACTCTAATGATTGATGATGATGATGATGTCTTTGTTGGTATTCGCGGGAGGCCAACAGGGTTGACAAACAAAATTAAACTTAACGTATTTTAATAACTTGACTAATACCGAACACCGAAAAACGTTTTTCAACAAAACGTTCATAAATTCCATATAAATTCGGTTGCCGCAAACCGTTCCCCACTCACTCGAGAGCGAATCGCGGTGCGAAGCCGCGAACGCGAGAGTGGAATCGCTTCCGCAGTAGTTACGATACGTCTATAACTATACTCTGCCTGTCTGCCGGTGGCAATACAAAAGGCGGCAAATTTGGAAAAGGCGCGGGGTAGCAACACTGCATTTCATCTGCATTCGGATAATTCCTGTGAATCTATTATAACTCATTTTCGCCAAAATGTCCTTTACGACAATTGAACCCAAAGGTATCGATATTAATTATGTATGTTACAATAGGTAGGCTATTGTCTGATTTCGTCTTTTTGATGGAGATGCCCTAAAGTTAAGGAATTCATGCCGGGATAAAAAACAAAGAAACCTAAAAATTTGCGTTAATTTCCAATTTAATAAATAATAATCACGCACCTTTACAACACAATTTTGATTTTATCACCAACTTAAAACCTTATACCATGAGTTCACGTCACATACATTTTACGGTTAAAATTATTTATATTTACTCGTAATAACTTAAATTTAATATATCTGCGAACTTGTTTCACGATATGTGTCAAAGACTTCAAATGCTATGGATAGTAGGCCATATTTGTTTACTTTTTTTGTTTTCTACTGACTCGGTATAAATTTGTTGACCCGGTCCACAACCCAAGGTAATAAAATCGTTACATGCATAGATTTATACAAGCTATTATCTTTTGACCACTGGACAACTTTTATTTTTATGACTGACAATGACCTCGTTACCACCAACGTTTTATGTTACCCGGGGTCATTACCAGACCAACGTGCTATGATGGAGATTGGTCACATTTTATGCCCGACGGAACTATAGGAAGAGTTTCATTTATTTTTACAGAGTGTCGATGTAGCAGTCCCAATTGACCTTCCAGAATAATATCGGCAAATGCTTTCTTAGCATAAAGTTGTTGAGTTCCTTCCATTTTCCGGAGATCTGCAGCGCAAGCCATAGCCCAATGATAATATTCATCTTTGATTTCAATTCCGTGGGAACAACATTCTAGATCTGCTGGTTCCTCAGTTCTAGGTTTTTTAGTAGGTACTTCCTGGAAATAAATAAAAAAGATTAACGTTTGACTGCTTCTTCGTGTATGATGCACAGCAAATCGAACGAAATACTCGAATTTTCTAACACTGCCCACACACGCACGATTTCCGAATTAGAAAAATCTGACAGCTAAGCAACACGTGCGGTTTTTTGCATTAGGTTTTTTTTCTGCCAGAGTCGCGTTTTATATACGTTTTACAATTTTGCTGTTTTCCTCTCTAACGCACGCACTGGCTAGAAAGAGAGGCAAACAGCAAAATTGTAAATTGTAACTTTATAAAACGCGACCCAGTTCTTGAGCTTGAGCGACGGTCTTCGAGAAAGCACATAGACATGGACGATGAAGAATTTGCTTTTAATAGTTTTAATTGCGCTTTTACTAGCTTTCTCTTAAAAGCCGTCGCTCAAGTGGCAAAATAAAAAAAACATTCGGAAACCGCATTCAGAAATCGTGCGTGTGCGGCCGGGTTTACGATGTTCGCAGTAGGTTACCATGACGTACTAATGCGATTCAGTTTAGGCTCAGGGAAAGGGACAGAGATATACGACTCGTATAGTTTAGGCCGAGAGAAAGGGACAAGGCTATACGACGTATAGCCTTGTCCCTTTCTCTCGGCCTAAACTTGCGCATATGCCAAGCTAATTGCTAAAGCTTAGTCGCAATCAAAACGCGACTATCTGTCTCGCACTAATAGTAAAGAGTGCAAGAGAGAAAAAGCACAACGCTACGATACCTTACTAATGGTTAGCATTAGCATCTTGGCTATGCACTCAGATAGGTATTAGGTACCTAATAAAATATAACTACCGTTGTTAGGTCTTCGTCATCAATACTGTTACATGGAGTATCCAAGATAGAATCTTCGTCATAATCCTCTGATTCATCAACATCATCATGCAAGAAATCCATTTCATGGAAGTACCATAACGATGGCGTGTATGGTTCACCAGCCTGCAAAGCACTAAGGTATTTTTTAAATTCTTTGCGATAGTTTGTTCTTAGAACGTTGAATTTTTTCTTCACGTCTTCTCTCGTCGCTTCGGGAAACATTTCTCTGTACTTTGATAACAATACTGTACCTATATGCTTTACTTTTCCTTTCGCGGTCATAGTATAATTTGCTTTTTACATTCCACAAAGTTGGCATGCTACGGTATAACTTAATACAATCTTTGATAAAATCTCTTTCTTTCAATTTTGCCGCCTTTGAAGACATGTATGATTAGATAAATATTAATTATATTGTGCAATATTTTTGTTATGATTATTTAACCTACACTTAACTTCAAATGTCACATTAACTTATTAATCCTGGCAGCAACTTGCAATCTAACACACACACTTACAAACAAACTCTATTTAATATAATCGTTGATTTTAGTGGGCGAATGTTAACATCAGTCAATCACCCATAGACGCCACAAAACAACTTGTAGAGCTGTCGTGACAGTGACGTCTTTCATGCAGGTTAATGCACGGCCAATTGCTGCATGCACCAATAATCGGCGTGCAATTTTTGCCTGCGGAATACTCAACCATAATGTTAAAATTGTATTACTAAAATTGCCGCCTTTTTTACTGACAGATGTATTAGACAGCTATAAACTATGTCCAACCAGCCTGTCAGTAGAAACAGGCGGGAAATTAAAATTTGCTGTGGACAACCAACTCTTACCGCCTAATTTTTTTCAATTACCCGCCTTTTTCTATTGACTTGCTGGTTGTTCAGAGTATACGTACCTAGTTAAAAAAAAAGTCTTCAAACTGGACAAATTGTAACACGTAACTTTTATATAAAACAGACCTTGTCGAATTGTATTGAGAATGCAGGAAGCATTTCCTGATGAATGTGTAAGGCTGAATTATTTTTATTGTAGATAGGACCCGATAAAACGCTTGGCCATTTTGAATCTATAAAATTACAATATTTATATTTTGATTTTTTATTGTAATAGTAATTGAGTTCGATTTAAATTATTGTTTTTTTTGTGTTGTTCGTATAATTCGTACAGCTCCTGTATTTAATCTGAATCAATAAGAATATGTTGAGAATGTATAAATTTGAGCCAGCAGGTCACAGTCAAAATATTCTTTATCCAACTAGGCCCAGCAACGAGCGCTTTTGAATCGTTAAACTAAATAGCAATTGAGAAAAAAAAATCTACTTCCGGTTCTAACCCTACATCACTGACCCTGAGAAGAATCCGGCAAGAAACTCAGCGGGACTTATTTTTTCAACATCACATCAGCTACTAATCGGGTCATCTAACAGCTGTTAATAATGACGATGACGATACAAATATTGCTTTTATATGGTTATGTTACAAAGAAGGGCTACAAAACAAAACAATACTTATCGCATTTCAAGCTGGTTTATTTATGAATTATTTCAAAGTAGGGGAACAGTACAGATGGGGTCTAATTTGCGGATATCCACTTAAAGCATCTTAATTTTTCCGTTATTGTTTCTGCACTAATGTCTATGAGTCTATTCTACACAAAGATGTATACTTACGTGAGTTTAAAGATTTAGGTATATTTCTTGTTTACGTTATACATTAATATATTTTCTAATATATACTTGCCGTGACTTAACACGGCATCTAATTTTATTTCCAGTACAATTTTGGGTTCTTAATATTATGTAAAACGATGTACCTACTTATTTTAGTTATGTACTCTACCATATATAGGATGATTTTTTATGGTTAGCCATATCCGTAAGGTTTGAAGAAAATTGCTTCGCAAGGCATCTCGGTTAGTGTAAACGCGCCAAAAGTTATTGCCTGTCAAAAGAGTAAATATTAGTGGCAACATTTTTAGTCATGTTGTCCCGTATTCTTGAGATTGAATTGAAAAGGACGAGACCAGTGTTGTCACTTCATAAACTACCTTTTGCCAAACCGTACGGGTCGCATGCCTATGGGCTTGGCTTGGCACTTCGGAATATCCTCAAAAATGCCTTTTTTTCTAGTCGCAATTATAAATATAACATATTAGCCTAACAGAATGTGGCTAGTCATAAAAGTCAATCCATATTTACATTTATTTACTTAATTTTGAAATGAAGTTGCTTAACACAGTGAAAATACTTTCAATAACATGCATTAGTAAAGATTTTACTTTTACACACAAAGCTCCCTGTAGAAATAGTTCTTAAAGATACTAACTTTTATCATCCAATAAAATTTCATAAGCACGGAAACTTATAAGCAAGAAATGTGATACCTGATAATTTTGTAATAAACGCTTATTACAATATTCGATTATGAAAATTCCTTATCCACACAACTAAATTTATTTTTATTTGTTGTGCAAATAGTATCTTATTTTTTTTTCAAATATATAAAGAAAAAGAAGTTTGTCATATTTAAAACATTTGTGTACGAATAATATCAAATTATAGGTACTTAGTACTTACATAATAATTATGAATGATTTTCACGTTTTAGTACCTTTACAAAAAAAACACTACACGTTTAATGAGCGAATGAGCCCGACTTTGCTCCTCCTCTCATTGTTAAGGTTACATAATAAGATAGATGCGGCAAAATATAATTTTCTACTTGTAGTTTATCTACATTATAGTACGAAAATAAATTTAAACATTTCATTTGTAACAGGTCATAAGTCAACAATATTGTCATTGCGTTTCGTTTGAAGTGAACGGAATAATAATATATTGCTATGCTAACCGTATTTTGTGGATTTTATAAATAGTGAATTTATTTGGTAATAATTTAATCAGTCACAGCCACACTAGATGAAAGATTAAAATGGCAAATTAGTGATGTTTGCGTGAAAAAGGACCACCGCCACAAGATAGGTATTTAGAAGAATAGAAAAGTACGTACTGTACTGACCCAGTAGATATTTCAAATTCAACCCAAGTAACTTGTTATTTTGTTGTTCTTCACACACCGTTAATTTATTCACTTGTAATAGTTTACGAAGTTGTACGTATATCGGTCATACTGAACAGTTTTTACTTTGTTAGCAAAACCGAAATCACGAAAACATTGTCCCTCCCGTACAAAATTGGTACCGTAGTATAGGTTTATTAGTGATCTGGTAAGTATATTTACCTACTCCGTAAAGTATTTTAAGTAAATAATTTTTCATCCTGTATGTGTATCGTACACATTAAGTGTTCAATAAATAATGGTCATTTTTCAGCTAAGCTTCACTTACACTCTGGTGATCTAATACAAAATACATTTCAAGGACTAATAAATGGTTACTTACGCACAAAGGAAATTTGCGTTACACGCCACAACAATCTACGTTTCTATCTATATATATATAACTTTATATTGAAGAATTTAATTCGAAATAATTTCTTATATATATTTGAAAATCTCAGATAATCTACTAAATTATTGGTCATCTATCACACCGAATTGATACGTACGTTACACCTAAGTATGCTTTGTTTAAATCTGCGTTATTATTATTTCTGTGTGTATAATATTATAAGTATTATAAATTTAAATTAAGTTACATGCCGTAACGTATTTTTTGCATAAACTTTACTACACTAAGAAGTGTGCCGGTAAAATTACGTAATTGTTAATTTGAACTTTATTAAGCAATATCAAAGTTTTTGATAAATATCAAAAAGTAAGATAAAAGGGGCGTGGTCAAAAATTTCGTTTGTTTTTTATGCCTATCTACTTTTGGTATATATCAGAAAGTAAGATAAAGTTACAGTTGTCAAAACTTTCGTTTGTGGTTTAATTTTATCTTGCCAAAAAACGAGGTGATAATTTGTTATCAGGCAATTTTACTCACACAAGTTAAAGCAAAATACATAATTACCTTTCTATGTTTCGAGATAAAATTGTATTATTCTATTAATTTCCAGACTGCTTCGAATTAGCTGGCTTCATATAATGTATGCAGTACTTACAACATTAGACATTTACATAAGAAATAAGTAGAACTACTGATTGAGAGCTTTAGGGTTTTGTAATGATATGTTGATATTTATTATGTATGAAGTTTGTATACCGTATACATTTCAGCCGATTGAATCTGTTCAGTCTATTAAACCACAATATAATATGCAGGTTTTTTATTATATATTATTAGACTAGTCCTCAAAATGCAGGTATGTTATTATTTGCGAACCCATTTGTAAATTAGCCTATTTATTATTTGTTTAATCGTTCTCGGGATCGGGAAGTTCTGTTGTTTAATGACGACACTTATGCCGGACAAGTTTGCACTAACTACGCGTTTAAATGATTTTTTTAAGAATGTTTAGTCCGAATACAAAATCTAATGTGAAAATAGAAAAGTGTGAAATATGATATTCGTAAATCCTTGTCAGTCTTAAAGTGCTCAGTTCAGCTAGTTTCACCAGCGGTAGGGATTACGACAAATTTTTCATATGCAATAATTTTGTGATAAGTTGATAACTTCATTTTGAAGAGGACGGTCTCCGATATAATGTGGTGGAAACTAGTGACGGCATGGGCGAATATTGTGGTGTACATATATTTAAATGATAAACATATAAATATTACAAGAATACGAGGTTAAAACCTAGAAAATTATTTATGAATTATTGGAGGTATTTATCTATTAAGTTTATTATATTTTTGCCCTGTGACTGGTGGTTTCTTATCGAAACAAATGAGTCTACTCTACACATTTTTGCTATCCATGGTTTTGCCAGGATCAGGACTTGAGACTCTGCAATCATTTGGAATTGTGTAGGTACATTATAAAACGGTTTATAAATAGATACCTAGTTTGACACTTTTATTTAGACACGATATTTTGATTTTTGTCAAATTACATTATTTTAAGCCGTTGAAGTTTATTTTGTCAGAAAAAATTAGTTAATCTACAAATGTTTAATGGTTTTTTTCTTATAATTTTATCTGTCGTAACATCAAATTATTTATACAAACATATATTAATTTTAAAACAATAATCACTAATTAGGTAATTTCAAATCATACCTACCATATAACTACGCTCTAAAAAATATTGAAATATTTTTTAAACATTTTATTAGAATTGTTATAAGATAATATTGTACATAACAGAAATTCATCAATACAATGACTAATCGTGAAGTTTTTTGTGCATGAAATCAATAGATTTTCAGTTAAATTTTTACGTAGCATTTGCATTTAGGGACCATTAATGACATCAAGTTTCTTCAAATGACTGAAGGATTTTTTGTTTAATTTGGCAACGCCAATCCCTGTTCCCTTGCAAATGCTGTCAATAAAGCCAATTTTCCTGACGTCAAGACGTACCTAGGCAAAAAATACGCACAATATATCGTAACAAAACTATCTATCATAGACAATTATTAAATTGCATACGTCAAACCTTGCTCAAAATGTTGGAAACATTTTCATTAAGTTTTAATTGATAAATCAAGTGCTTTGTAAACGAAAAAACGGCCAGAAGTCTGATATCTTTCTTTTTCTCTATAGTTTTCTTCAGATATCTTCAATAATTTCACTCGTATATTCTTATTCATTCCGAACCCCCTCCTGCCTTTTGGTTTACCAGATATTTTGCCAGGCACGTCTAAAGTAACCGTTTAATGCACATGGGGCACCCTCATATCCCGAGCATGGACAGGCGTGGTGTCCTCGGGGCTAGGGCTGTCATCCAAATGCGGTCGGATGTGGACAACAGAGCGGCGCTGGTCGTGGTGGTTGTAATCATCTCTCATGACGAGACCGCCGATGCCGTAGCCAGGGCCCATGACGCCGGAGCCGCTGAGACGCATCTTCTCAGGGTCTTCATCCAGTTTCACGGAGGAGAAGACGGTGCTCAGGTTCAGTTGCGGGATGTCGTAGAACACGGTTAGAGTCAGCATGAGGAAAGTCAGGCCGGCCAGAAGGAAGACTGGAAAATAGGACGCCTTGTGTTAACGTTAGAGTCATTTAACGTGAACGTTTTCACAGTTTAATCTAACATTAGATAGCCCCATGTTTTGTAGAGTTTTACTTTACAAAACATGGGGCGACAAAAAAGTAGTGATCCGCTTTAGGGCATTTTCAGTACCTACCAATTGATTATTTTCTTAAAATGAATAAAAAATTTTGCAAAATATAAATCCCGTTTTTAAATAAGCAATAATACGACGATTATCATTCTAATTTTGGAACCACTTACATTATTTTGTATTTTATGGACTCATTTCGGTTTAAAACTACAACATACATTGTCGGCTACTGCTGAGCAACAAAGTTAATCATTCGATCAACTGTATCGATATACTCGTATGCAATAAAACTATTTTAATCGTTTAAATAGTGTAAATTAATTAATTTGACTGAAATCCGACGTTTCGAACACCTTACAGGGTTCATGGTCAACGACGGGTGACTATGAGTGAGAAAAAGAATAAAAAATAGAAGATATTATGTATCGATCGATATACTTAAGTATATTTGAACGGCACATGCTGTTTTCATACTAAATTTCAAGTGATACATGTGATGTAATAGCATTTAAGCATAGAACATTAAAACTGCAATAATTCCGAATAAGCAATGAATACTTACAAGTAGTAGCCACTTTGTACAGCGGACGGTACTCCTGTCCAGGCGAGTCTCCTGGAATATAGTCACCAAGCCCGATGGTTGTCAGCGAGATGAAGCAATAGTAGAACGAGTCCAGATAATCCCAGCCTGGCTCCAGGGCCGTAAACACTGCAGCAGGAATGACGAGGAAGAACACCACTAAGATGGTCACTGAAATGGAGAACGAAAAAAATACTTTAAAACTGTGATCAATAGTATCAATATCATCCTTAACATTTAGGGCTATATCTGTTGTATCTTTATGATATTAGGTACTTGAAAATAGAGCTTAGCAGTCAATTTACAGTCTCCGGATTGATAATGGGCAACAGCATCATTATAGTAGACTGCGATCGCCAACTAGCAAACGTGGCTATGAAAGGAATTTAGCTGCAGTCTATAATACCATTAGGTAATAGGATAGGAGAGGTATTTGTCCAGTAGTGGACTTATATATTATAAGCTGATGAAGATGTTGCTTACTACCCTACCTGGATTACATGGTACTCTTTGATGAACGGAATAAAATAAACCATTTTACATATTATTAAATTATGTTGTCCGTGTGGTGACGGCAGTAAGAATACATTTGTATTTGTCACCACCCCAACTCCTCCTGCGGGTGTCGTAAGAGTCGCCTAAGGGATTGAAGTGTCACTGACCAATATTTGATAAAAGATTGATGATGGGCAGCAGCGTCATCATAGTGCATAATTAATAGGAGAGGCCTACGTCCAGCAGTGGACTATCATAGGCTGTTGTTGATGATGATGATGATGATGATGTTGAATAGTACCATCGTCTGTAATTTACGCATAGGTGTCATTTTAAGCAACAGGACCTTCTCATCTCCTTGAAAGTAATGACAAGTTTTCCTCATATCCTTAAAAAAATATGTCATTTAAATACTAACCAATAATAGAGAGGTGCACCAGTCGAATGGTGAATGGTCGGTAAACGTGGCCAAGTTGCGCGTTCAGGGTCCGCAGCAGAGCCGTGGTCGGCAGCAGCAGGCGTTCCACCAGTGCTGACAGCAGAATCAGCGTCAGAGGAATACCGAAGAGCGCGTAAAACATGCAGAACAACTTGCCCATCTTGGAGAGCGGAGTCACATGGCCATAACCTGAAAAAAAAATATCCTGAGACAATGCTACACGAAACGACTACTCTCATGGTAAATTAAGGGTTTGTGATATGGGTTGGTAGGTTGGTTTGGTACCGACGATGATACACGACATTTAACACGTTAGACACATCGTGTGTGACCAACAAAATCTGATTCCTATGCCAATGACACACAATACACATACGTGATCAGAGTAACCTTATTCTCATGCCACTAGCATAAATCAAGTTATTTCTCCTATACCAGTGCCATAGAAATACGTACGTTTTTGACATAAGTGCTGTGTCACTGGCATAAGAGTACAATCTGTTCAGTCACACATGCGTGTCAATGACATAGAAGTTCTATCAGATAATTTCGATCGGCATAGTATTGGCGCTTAGTGAAACATTACTGGAGGCGCACGTGTTAAAATATCCGTAGGTAAATAGTTTGCTGGCAGAATTTCTCAAAAGGGACTTTACGTGTTGGATCCATATCCCCAAAATACCGGGATCTAAGGTCCCAAGAGAATTCACTGTAATAATATTATATAATATTTTCTTCGGTTATCGCGAGGATTACACATGAAATAAAACAATTAAAACGGATACTCTCTAGGATACAGTTATAACGGGACTCGCGTATATTAAATAAATTTAACTTCATCCCGAGGTTTCGAACACTTAACAGGGTTCGTGGCGAGCCACAACCCTGTATAGTGTTCGAAACGTCGGGATGAAATTAAATTAACATACGTTGTATAGTTTATCCGTTTTCATAGTTTTATTTCATGTGTAATAATATAATTTTGAAATAAATAAATCTAACCCTCTTATTTATAATTATTATAAAGGTCTTAACTTAGCAAGCCGCTAAGTATTGTTTGTCCCTTTTGGTCTTATAGAGACATTGATAAGTCGGAAAGGGACAAAGCTGATTATTAAATTAGGAGACGCTTATGAATAAGGGGGTACATTGCTTACCAATAGTAGTAATGACGGTAGAAGAGAAAAACAGCGACTGTCCGAAGCTCCAGTTAGGTCCGCCGCTCACATTCTGCGCCGCCGGCACACCCTGGTTCGTGGCTCGCACCACCACTTCTATCAGCGATTCCAGGTCATCAGCTGTAAAAAATAAAAAAAAAACTTTTAAGATGAATGCGGGTAAGACCTTCTACCAGGAAAGTCCATCGACCAACTGATTTCCGCCCCAGTATAAGACGCATGTGACGGACTTTCCTTTAAAATAAAATATGCCGGACTTAGCAGTAGGTACTGACCTTATCCCCTTATTCATAAACGTCTACTAACTTAACAAGCCTCTAAGTATGGTTTGTCCCTTTAGCTCTTACACACATATTGATAAGACCCAAAAGGAGAAACAAATACGTTCTGGCAAACCAATCTGCAACCGTGCAAAATTCAAATTGACTGTGGGTGGCCAAAACTTCACTTATTTTTAAGTTTATCGCCTTTTAATACTGATAAGCTAGTATTTCAAAATGTACACATAGTAAACTAATACTTTTTATATTGTATGGAACAAATCAATATTTATATAAGTTGAAGTTTTATAAGTGGACACACTGTGTATTTAAAAAAAAATCATCATCATCCCACCTCGGACAGTGGTAATCTAGGACTTTTCTTTGATGGAAATGGTTCCTAATAAACAAATCGTTGTAACTATGACCTATAGCTAATATTTACAGATAGCAATGTAAATTAGAAAAGTATATACATATATATATGAATAAATGTTTCAGTAGGTTTAATATTATATAAAACCTTTATTTTTTAAAGAATTTTACTAAGTATAGTAACGTCAGCAATAAAAACCGCAATGTTTCGTAGTTTTAATAGAAAAAAGTAACTAATGCATCTACTTACAAACAGCCTGGCGTTTTTCTGTATTTTGTTCGCAAAATCCGCATTAAGGCAACACGTCTGCGGACCAAACAACGGCTTGGCTTAATAAGTAATGACTTGGCAACAGAACTCGTTGCAACTCAGGCGTTTAATGAAATAACGCGGCTTGGCACCGATTTGTTTTAATAAAGTTTACCTGGAATTATTTTTTTTAGAAAAAATGTGAATGTTTGTAATTTTGAGTAGGTGTTGTATAGTACCTAATGAAAATTTTACCTATAGTAGTTAAGTAATTATTGACACGAATTTAGCATTGAAAGCAAAACCTGAAAACGAATAGCTGGTAGAATTAGCACGCTGAACTCGCTAAGAATTGTACCTATAAAACAATGCACACATTTTTTACCCATACTTATGTTTCGTATTATTTTAGACATAGTAATATTTGTTTTACAAACAACAAAAGTAGCTATTTTCAAGGTATTTTGTGTGAATGTGACTTCTCAGAAAACAAAACACGTGAATAGATTGATAGTTTTAATTTTTGGATTATCCCTGTCTTCGTGGTATAATATTTTTGCTGTCAAAGTATCAAGATTGAACTGTCTAATTCCGGTCGCCCGTAATAACTTTATCCGCAATTCCACCTCGATACCACCTAGGTCCAAAACATGAATAATGGAGTTTTCATTCCGCCATCCCATTCGCGGCGCCTTTGTGATGATCATAAAGTTACGTTATTGTTGTGTTATTGCGTGATTAATGGCGTTGCTGATGGATTCTGTGATTTGATTGCGTTGACCGCTACGAAAATGTATTAAGTAATGAAAATGATATTGATGTGTTAAAGTGTTATAATTATAACTTTAACCGACGACATAATCTACAGTAGAAATCTAAGGGTAGGACTTAGATTGCTACTGTAGATTATGTCGTCGTTTAACAGCCAAAACTCACACAAGTAACAAATACCTACTTGAAATAAAGCTCGTATTGGTAAGTATTTTCAGTCAGAAAAACAAAAGTTGTCCACTCGGTGGTCAAAAGTTAATAGCTTGTTATGATTTTATTGCATAGGGCTGTAGACCGGTGAACCTAGTTGAACCGTCAATTTTTTTTATCCCAAAATTAGTACAGGAATTCTTTAACTTTAGGTATGTCCACCGAAAAAACGATGACCTAAATCTGACAATGACTCATCTCAGTCGTGATTCAATACTGACTTACGAGTTGCTAAGAGTAATGGCAATTTTTATAGTGAGTTTTGCTTATCAGCCGACGATGTGTTCATCTGTTTCGGATTCAAATATAATACAGTTGCCATCTGACATCAGAACTGTCTAATTGTTTACAAACATTATCCGAGCAGGCCTCTATTGTTATGGCGTTAGAGTGCATGTTTAGATATTTTTGAGCATCATGGCTGTTCCGATATGTCTGGCGGCTACTGTACTATTTAGGTATAGGTATAATTAAAACGACTCGCCCTGTGGGCAGTCCCAGTATAAAGGTTTCCTATACTCTTTGTAAGAAAGCAATAAGTAATATTCCAGACAGCAAAGCAGCCAATCAAACACAACTAGGTGACAAGTGATAACGGACGTCGTGACCGCTCTATCACAGCATATATTACGTTAAGTAATTGCCCAAGTTATGTCCAGGGGGTATCCTGATAACCCAGGTCGGCGACACTTGGTGTGACCGGTATCTCAAGTTAAGCAAAAAAGTCGTAAGTCTATATGTCTTCAATGACTTACTGCCTTTTGACATAAGGTGTCTGTTTTACTTGTTCATAAGAATAATGTTGTAACGACACTCATACAATATTAATTCTCTCTACTAAATTAAATTTTGACGTTACGGAGGCTCGACTACTTTCTGAAGCTGTGTAAATAGTTTTAGACCGTAAAATTACGGAATACGAACACAAATCGTGTGTATTGTTAGACACGACAGTATCATGGGCGTTCATTGAATACAACATTTTTATTTTGCGTATTGTATTCTGATAGGAAGCCAACTCGAAAACTATACCTTAGGCGGAGTATTTAATAAACACAGTTTAATAATGAATATGGTGAGAGTTTAAGGAGTGCAATTAAAGAATTATAGTGTAGTGCCTACAAACATTTTTGATGATCATGACTTATTTAAAAACTGCTGGGTCGATTATGTTCAAAATAGTTTTATTTTAAAATATTCTATAATACTACTATTCATAATATGTAGAGTAGATATCATATTTTTTTTGGACATACGGATCAAAAGGTATCTCCAAAAATATTGGCTTTAGAAAAAACTTTTTTTTGGGGCCCTTACTATTTTTAAGAGACCTATTTAACGATACCTCACACTAGGATTATAGTAAAATGAAAAATCATCCCCACTTGATCATTAGTAGGGTTAGGATTTTGGTGGCATTCATTGAACATAGAGTAGTGGAGTCGATGTTACAAACATTTTTAATCATTAACTTATAAAATAATAACGAAATAGTGTTCACTTCAAGCTGGATTTATCAAGGAATTTAAATAAATAACATGAATTTTATTTTTGAGAAACTAGAAAAATATTAATTTACATCTAAAATGTTTGTATAAGAGAAAATTTATTTATTTAATTTTTAAGGTTCTAGTTCTCTCTAAATATCACAGAACTAAGATGACAAAGAATGATCGACAACGATTAAAAGCGTAACCGAAAACGAAACGCAAGTGTGTGCGTAAATATGTCTATGTGTGGTCAGGAATAGGGTTGGAGCAATTATCTATCGATATCTGACTGTTTTATCGACAACGTGGTATTTTTCATCTTCGTTTTTTGCTATAACTTTTATAGTACAATGTGTGAATTGAGGGTGTCGAATTACAAATTGCAAACGTGTGTGAACTTATTATCTGGCGTATCCCTTAAACTTAACAGAAGTAATAAAAATCGTATATTATCAAAAAAATTTAAAAAAACATAGTAAGGTCCTTCAAGTTTGTTAAATACACATTCATATTTAAAATCTGGGACTCTGACGGCATTGTAATGTAATAGACTGATTAGGTATGTTTATCGAACGAATATCGATATTGGTAGTTCAACATTTAGTCAAGCTCTAGCGTAGCGTGACAATTTATATTTTTACATAAAATATCCTTTAATATTAACTATTGTGATAAATTATTAGCTCACAGTGATAGGATAACTAATAATTAATGCTAGAAAATGATAACATTCACGATTTATGCTACTAAATCGACAAAATATCGGTTGAAAACAATCAACCGGTAAATCATATTTACTTGTGAAACGAGTGTTTGCCGTCATTTCTTCGGTGGGTAACAGGGCAATCCTTTACACTACACGATACCATATCGGTTTAATTATTTGTGCAAATTTACTTCTTACTAGAATTAAATATAAAATTACTTTTAAATAACAGTCTCCGTAGAGAAGGCTGATACGGCTGATATGTCACTTCAAAAGTGGTTACGCTTTTGGGATTGTTTCCCATCTCTTTTGCACTCGTGTAATAGTCATATGACTGGTGGCTTCCCTTTCACACGCTTCCTTTCTCTATTAAGCGCTAGCGCGGATTCTAACTTTATGCTAAATATAATAAAATAATCATAAGCTATATTACAAAGAGTGATTGAACTTCAATTCATTGGTAGTCAAATATTAAAGATGAAATTATTTAATACATAAAATTGGCGAAACCCTGTTTAAAATAATTTATTTATTTATTATTTCTGATTAATTAATTATTCAATCAATCATAAAAAAAATAAACTTCCCTAATCATTAGGTACCTATATCTGTAAGTACCCAATTGCAAATTTCTAGTAAGTACTAATGGCCAAAAAACAGTCGAATTCAGCACCTCCTCCTTTTTCGAAGTCGGTTAAAAATTAAATGTGTACCTACCTATATCATATTACTTATATAAAATACATGTTATTCCCATAATATAGATAGTATTGTCTAAACATGCTTCATGCAGAGCCTGTGCAGACAGTGAAGCAGTCTAACAAGAAGGTACGACCATACATTCCACGTGCCTACACTTTCCGCACAAAGTCCAACCATGTGACACGGTGACCCTTATAATAGCGTTAATGACTATTAATTAACGTCAATAGTTAGGTCATTACGCAATCAAAGCAAACAGATAGTAATAGTTCTTAGAAACTTATCTATTTACTAGCATTGCATTAGGTATTGCTTTCTTTATTGACGTCTGTGGCAACGTCACGTTATAAATCCATACCTAGTCATTTAGTTGAAAGTCATACATGAACATAAATAACGTACTTACAACGTACCTAACATAATAGTTGTCATACAGGGCGTCCCAAAACTATGGAAAATGAAGGGAAAGCCTTAAATGTCGTAGATATACAGGATGGTCCAAACCTTGACACCAAAAATTTTTTTTTAGATTCCTCACGTCATGAGCTATCAGAATATACCCCATGTATGTTAGCCGATTTTTTGTAGTTTTCGAGTTATGAATTTTTTTAATTTTTTTTTTGAGAAATTCTGGAATGAAGAAATTTATTAATAAAAAAAAAGTTTTAGGTTTTTTAACTAGTTTGTTTTTGTAAAAGTATTACTACAAATAAAGCATTTACAGAAAAAAAAATTTGCGTCCTCACTTTGATACAAGTAGGATAAAAAAATACTAAATTCAAAATTTTACGCTAAAAACGCATCAAAATAGCATTAATGTACGTAAATAAAAAAATAAAACATACCCCAAGGAATTTTCGTATTCTAAAGACCGCCTTAGACCTTGAGCCTTCGTAAAAGCAAAAAAAAAAGTGATACGTAATGATGAGGATTTTTCGGAGAAGTCGGTCAAATAAAATAAAAAAAAAGCTTCTAGATTTTTAATTTAAAAATAAAGTAAAATTTCGTCTGTTTTGTTGTTCTTATCAATAAACAAAGACAGAAAATACCACAAAAACTCAATTTGTGTAGTTATTCAAGTCATTTTTTACTACTTTAAAATTTTAAACTTTTTTAAGTTTACTTGACCGACTACTCCGAAAAATCCTCATCATTAAGTATCACTTTTTTTTGCTTTTACGAAGGCTCAAGGTCTAGGGCGGTCTTCAGAATACGAAAATTCCTTGGGATATGTTTTATTTTTTTATTTACGTACATTAATGGTATATTGAGGCATTTTTAGCGTAAAATTTTGAATTTAGTATTTTTTTATCCTACTTGTATCAAAGCGAGGACGCTAATTTTTTTGTCAGTAAATGCTTTATTTGTAGTAATACTTTTACAAAAAGAAACTAGTTAAAAAAACCAAAACTTTTTTTTTTACTAATAAATTTCTTCATTCCAGAATTTCTCAAAAAAAAATTTATCAAAAATTCATAACTCGAAAACTACAAAAAATCGGCTAACATACATGGAGTATATTCTGATTGCTCATGACGTGAGGAATCTAAAAAAAAATTTTTGACGTCAAGGTTTGGACCACGCTGTATCTATAGGTATTGCTGAAATAAGTTTAATGCAATCACTGATATTCCCAAAATTGCTTGCCTCGTCTGGAAATCAAACTGACTCAAATGTGAAAAAAAAATCTTTTTTATGATGCCAGTCGAGAAATTTTCCTAAAGAAATAATACTTCTTAAGTAAAATCTTAAAATAAAGGAATAGGATAAAATGACTAGATTTAATTATTAAAATAGCATGAAAATTATTTATTGCTGTTCACCGGTACTTAATGTCATACTCATACTAAATCTATGAATGTAGTATTAATCGCTAAAAATAAGATAAAATCTCTTTGTATCAAAACAGTCTATCGACATTTTTTAGAGTAGGTATTTTGCAAACCTTGAGATATTAGTAAGCGGAAATGTATGGAACATCTGTTTTTTTTTCACGAATCAGATGACGGTCCCATAGTTCATCAATATTACCTCAGAATCAAACCTCCAAAATTTGGCCGGTGAATAAAAAAAATATTCTCTATACCTCCCTCCCTAGTAAGGATATCTACCTATTTAACAATCATAAAGCACAGTAGGTATAAACTTTGTACTCGTGTGTATTGACTAAGTTTTAGTAAATTTACATATTGTTATTCTACGCGCCGCTTGTTCAATAACTTTGCTAAAGTTATCGAAAAGTATATATAAAACTTTTTTAATACAATAAAACAAGCTGCAAGATTTTGTAAGTTCAATTAACTATTCTCGGAATTTTGTTAACTATTAGACTTTATTAAAATTTTGTATTAAATTTTTTATTAAAGTTTACTTAATCTGAATTGCCTATTTTAATAGTTACTGCAAGAGGTGGTTCGGAAACTGAAGGTATGCGAGATAGGTGGGTCTGCCTTACCGCCCGACGCCTCCACTTTCTGCACAGTCTCTATTGTTAATTGCAATAAACATCTTCTATTTCGTTGAGGAGAAAAATATACAGCTACACAAAAATCGTGGGCCCATTGAGGTTTGGAATCTATTCTGGTTAGGACAAACTTGGAGAAAAGCTCTAAAAAAACATTGAGATTTTTTTCCATGAAGTGTTGGCCTATTCAATCGACCCCATAGTATGTACATAATATATAATATTTTAGCCTATAGGGTGGTCCAAACCTTGACGTCAAAAATTTTTTTTTAGGTTCCCTACGTCATGGGCTATCAGAA
>JALPQI010012246.1:0-49522 GCA_025490895.1 Thaumatotibia leucotreta
CGTGAATTAGTATTCAAAGAAGACGGACAGGAGTACGCCCAAGTCACAAAGATGCTCGGTAATGGCCGCTTGGAGGCCATGTGCTTCGATGGAACAAAACGTCTCTGTCATATTCGAGGGAAGCTTAGGAAAAAGGTATGGATCAACCAAGGTGACATCATACTGATAGGCCTACGAGATTACCAAGACGCCAAGGCAGACGTCATTCTAAAGTACACTCCTGATGAGGCAAGGAATCTGAAGACGTACGGTGAATTCCCAGAAACAGTGCGCATCAATGAGACCGTAGTCTATTCTGTGGATGGTCTGGATGAGGACATTGAATTTGGAGATGAAGTTAGTTCAGAAGATGAAGCTGATGCGGTAGATGCTATATGAGAACATCCACCTATATTTATATTGTTTACAGTAAGTCCGTGTACATTATTTCCCTGTTATGAATAAACATGACTTGGTGATTTTCGCGATCAAAATTATTTCATGAATCCTATTTGAAATTGTCAGCATATCTCCGAAATGAAATTATTTAGTAAGCACTATATTGTTATTTAATTCTATCATGAACAACACCATAATATTGTGCAACATTCCTTAGATTTATCATCCACCACTTTCTTATTGTTTCACCAAGTTTTAAGGAATGTATATAAATTAAACATAAAACCCAAAACATTGTAATTATTTACTTCTTGTTACCCATAACTTAATAAAGTTGTATTAGTGTGAAAGGTTTCAACATAATTATTGTTTACTCTTCCAATGACTGACTTTATTTATATGGTAAACAATGAATTTGTTTGTGTTGTTTTATGTCATGGAAGGGAACAAAATTTCTGTTTTTATTTATAATTCTGTTTGGCAAATTTATATGTTCGGTTTGCTTCCTATATCCTTTAAAGTGGAATAATTTACAAATTACTTTGTAAATAATGAAATTTCCAATTTGACTACCTATTAAGCCCGTTATTATGACATTAGAGTGTTTGAGATGTGCTGAATGGTAAAGGCCTCCTACAGCACTTTCCAGTGCACTAAATTAGTGTTTATTAATTCCATTTACAATTCTGGGCATACTTACAATTTTCTCATTCAAGGGCTCAAAAAGTTATACTCCTTTCTGAACCTTTTTTTATACCACATTGGTGGCAAACAATCATACAGTTTGCCAGATGTAAATAGTTACCAAAACCTATGCACCCTGCAACTCCAGGTGTGAGAATGAATGCCTTTTTGATAGCAAGTAATGCAGAGGTAGAAAGTGGCTGTGGGCATAATTTCAAAGTTATATAATCTCATACTACACAAATTATTGTGTGTACTAAAATGATTGCTCAAGGTAGCTGTCATCCCCACCGTTTTATTTCATGTAGTCCTCATAATGTAGTAGATTATACATACAGTCAAGGGCATTAATATATATATACACTTCTCCATACTGATCGTGATCACTTACAAATGTGTCTATATATTAATGCACTCGACTGTACATGCAATTTGAAATATTTTCTCTAAAACTATGTTCTATTTTAACCTCCATTAATCCCACCATGGTTACTTTTCCTATTTTTAATTTAAACTTTGGTATGAATTTTGTTTATTTCAAAACACAATCAAACAAAAGAAATTCTACTTTTAAGTGTTTCATGAAAGATTCAAATTGGATTGCAACAACTTAATGTACATTTTAATGTACATTGGGTTTATGAGACAAGGATAAAATTTTTAATGTGTTTTCATTGAAGGTTTTATGACATTGAGGCTTGCAGACATAATATGCCCGTCTCATTATTGGGATGCATTTGAGGTGAGACAGTATTACATACAGTGTTAGAACCACTTTGGAACCTTTGGAGTTTTAATTTTGAGATGTGCCCATAGTAGTTGGAATCTTTTTCCTTAGTATTTTCACAGAACCGTCAGAATTAATAATTGTGTCTCCATCAACTCAATCCAATGGATATTAAAGCTCATTGTGATACCAATAAAATAATTTGCATGTTTCCCTAAATTTACGGAAATTTTAGAATTATAACTAACGTGAGACTCAAACATATTTAAATATTTATCAAACGGGCTACTCACGTAATTTAAATCCATAATTGGTCGACATGTTTCGATCCATTTAGAGGATCCTCATCCAATGAACAATGAGGGTAGTTCTCCTTCGCCGGCCTCACCAGCGCTGCCCGCGGCCAGCACCCGCTTTTATTAGCAGAGCGCAAGCCCGCAGTACACGTCGGGCATTGGTCGCGGGTACTCCATGATGAGATTGATGAGGATCCTCTAAATGGATCAACACATGTCGAGCAATTATCGACTTAAACTACGTGAGTAACCCGTCTGATAAAATTTAATTTACGGAAATATGCGAATTATTTTTATAGTATACGAAGGCAAAGGATTATGCACTACATCCGTGACCCTACCGCGAACGAAATGTTGCCTCTCTGTCACACTTACGTACGAATTCATTAGTGCGAAAGAGAGAGCCAACACTCAGTGGTTCGCGGTAGGGTCTTTTGCCTACTACCGCAAACATCGAAAACCGAACTTCGCGGTTGCAAGTAGACTTTTGTGTCCTATTTGATGTTGACTGAAAGCGTCATTAGAGTGAAATAGACATCCTCGAAGTTCGCGGTAGGGCCGCTGGTTGACGTTGAGTTCGAGGCGCAGTTGACCAATGACCATGTTGACCGATCTGTTACAATATGTGTCATTACCTAAGTAGTCATCGGTGACATAGAGACAAATGTTCGAAATTAGTGGTAAGGCTAGGCTGTCGGATAATGATTCGACATGTTCACATTTTTTGTTTTCTACTAACGAACAGTGTACTCAAAATCCAATCTCATCCATGGATCACGGATCGGCCCGATTTCGATGATTTGTCTCTCTCACTCTCAAGACGCCTTCGTATGAGTGACAAAGAAAAAAAACTTGAAATTTCGATTTTCGCGGTAAGTAGGCCTCATTTTGTGTTTTTCGCACTAGGACGTGAATGCCGCTCCTCACTCGTAAGTCGTAAGTGATTCCCGGTGCGAAGCCGCGAACACGAATGTGACATCGATTTCGCATATTACTCGCACCTAGTTTTTGACTTTTTGTCGGCATTTTTGGCCGCGACAAAGGAGATGCGAAGCACGAACTTGCAAGACGTGGAGTGTGATTATGGAATGTTGTAGCCTAAAGGCCCGGCTAACGACATTGGTCTAAGGCGACCAGCGGCGAGCAAATCCATGAGTTGGAGTGAATTCTGATATGGGTACACGCGAGAGGGAGTATACGTATGGTTTTCCCGCTAAGTCGGTCGCCTTAGACCAATGTCGTGGGCGCGGCATAAACAACTGAAGCAACTGTTGAAAAGACTCATAACATAAGTGTTTACTATGATTATCTGTTTAAGATTAACTTATTTTCTGTGCGATTTTACTGAAAACAGACAAATATATTCAATGAAATAACCATTTCGAGCTCGTGCTGCAAAATAAATCCTATCAGTGCCGCCATATGTTGCCGTAAACAAGACTGCGAATTCGCGAGAAGGAAGGCGAGTGTGGACATGAGTGTTCTCTCCGCGAAGTCGTGCCGCGATTAGCGCAAATAGTCTGATAGCCTTAAGAAATAGCCGCTTGTTATAAAAATAAAGTATAACCGGTCCGACAATCCCTGTCGGTAAAATAGGTGGCAAATTCAAATTTTCTATGTGCGTACAAGTCTTCATGCCGATATTTTTTCATTTTACCGCTTTTTTCTACTGCCAGGAATTGTTGGACAGAGTATAATAATAAGATAAACTACAAGTACACCAACATAATAAACGACTCCAACTGGATAATGCTTGAAGAAAAACGCCTCTGAATTAAATTGTATAGATGTTGCCATACTGCAATCGCCATATTGAATTTTGTTGTGCTTCGGAAAACATTGTGAGCACGTGGACTGTTGGATTTTTAATAAGGCGAAATTGGATAGTAATAACAGTTAACTCATTAATTTTGTTGTTTTTTCAGTTCTTTAGGAATATAATCCATTATTTATTGTGTGATTTCAAAGTAAGTATGCTTTATATTTGCCGGCGACGATTAAAATTCCACATTATGGTCATGGGGTTCCGTTGTAGATCATGATACTAAATACTAACACCTAAACAAATAGTTATTCAATTTCCACTAGTCGATGCATATTACAGTTTTCATGTTATTAGTAATAGCTTTACGACATTCATAAAATTGCGTAACCTTTCTTTTTTAAAATCCGCTAGCTTACGTGTTGCCCGTGAAGGTTTTTTTGTACGTTGCTATTTGCTCATGACCCTCAATCGGGGTCTGTTGTGCCGAAAAACTGGATACATATGGTCTTGTTTTATATAACGTTACTGATATAGAGCGTTTACACTGTATACGTGTCGTAAATACAGTTGTTGGAAAGTGATTGTGATAGTCGCATTACACGAGTCGTGGCTCATGTCGCCTGGAGCGCTGACGGAACGTGTGCCGGCGCGTCAGATAGAGAAGCAATATTTTTAACCTCGATAATTACAAATCTTTCCTTTACTTGTTATCGTACTTTCCTTATTGTGCAGTGACAATTTGTCAAGTTGTGAAGTAATCATAATATTTTGAGGACAATAACCTATAAATCAGTAGTCATCCACGTTCAATTTGCCATGTGATTAATAGTTGCAAACATAATAATATGGATTTGCCAAAAGTAAGTAGGTCAATTTCTTATCTTATATTAAATGCTATAAGCCACATGTTCACTGTGTGACTTCTTTGTTAACTTGAATTACGTTATTTTATGTATTCTTCATTTGAAGGTGTTAATTTAGTTTTGGGGTAAGCATTGGTTTGATCAGGTTAGGTTATCTAATTAATACAGTTAACTTTTTCTAAAGAAGTTGTGATTTAATACTAATTTTTTTGTGCTTGGTTCTTAACATCTCTTCTGTATTGTGTTGATTATGTTGCTTCATATCATTATCAGTGTGTCTAATTTTACTGGCTTTTAATTCATCATTTCATGTGTTTAGTGCATGGTTTGGAATCGTAACATCTTACATCTTTTTATTTAACCTGTGACAAAATTTTTTTATTTATTTTACACTATGAAAATGTCTTCCATCATAGCACTAATTATAATCTATAAAATCTCAGAGTCAACATAATATCTTTTGTTTATTGCTAATATCATACATAAATATACAATAAGCCATAATCATTATAACTTAGGTGATTGTTTATGTGGCCATACAAGGTGGTGTATACCAGACCCCAAATGTATGGAAACATCATACAAACATTTTTCACTCTGTATGGGGAGGGTTAAATACGTCATTTACAGTATATTGTACTATATTATACAGAGTGTTCGTTTCGATTTGCATTAAATTAGACAGGTAACTTATGACATTAATAGAAGTTGTCTGGTATATCGGCTTTTGGAAAATTTGATAAAAAAATATTTTTGTTTTTATACATAATAAATTAAATGGCAAGTGTAATCTCAGATGACTGACAGCACATGTCAAAATAAGTAACATTAGAATGTAATAAATAGGCATCGGAGCTTTCATCGCACGGTAAGACTAATAGCAAGGTATGGAGTCGACATTCGCCATAAATATAAAATATTATTCATACTCATACTCATTATTTAATTTATCTTAAAACGCCTTTATAGCGGTCATGCACGTATTTTAATACCCCATAAAATTATTTCTTAAATTTTTTTTTCTACGAGTATATTAGATTATTTTTCTATATGGGATTACAATTTTATGACTTGAATATTTCAGCATTTACAATTATACAAACTACATCGCTGAAAGGAGTACTGACCACTAATAAAATTGATTAATATGTTTGCTGGCAGTCATAACGTATCAGTGTTATTCAGTGGTGTTTGTAAACGTAGCGGTATTTATATCTGTAAGTGGTAAATGCGTTGTGGAAAATTCCATAATTAGTTATACCTAACCCAGAATTAGCTGCAATATTGGCGAGGATAGAGCCACACAATGATTTACAATATGACTATCAAAAAAGTGTGCTTGAGTTGTGAAGTACAACTCAGCTAATTCAGACATACATTTATTTTGAAACATATCAATTGTAATCTTGATCAAATAAAATCTACTTAAACTTCAAGCTTAATATACAAAACTGGATAGAAAACCACGATTAATTAGAGTTTTATCACGACCGGTCCGTGATACATTGTAATGTTTGTGATTTTTCTATTACCCAGCTCAAAAAAGAGAAGTCTACTATACTAGACAATACCTGTGGTTTATGTTTCGATTGAATGTAAGTAAATATGACGACGCATAAACATGATCACTTTAAAAAATTAGTACTCCTGAGTATTAAAAAGCCAGTAAAGTTTAAAATTAATAACATAAATAAATAAAAATATTAAAAAAAAAAAAAACGAAATCTATAGAAATTAGTAAAGTACTTATTAAATTAAATAATTTGATTGTCCTATATACATTTAGTAGACATTGTTCTGTGAATCCGTCTTCTTATTCTTATTATAATAAGTTGCATGTATATTGGTATACCCGAAATAACTTTACCCAAACCTAAGTCATAGAAGATAAATTAATTTAGATAACCTCTTGCCGCCCAGGCAATAAAAAATACCAGTCAATTTTGAATTAATAGTGCAGGAAATAGGATAGGATTTCATTTGTTTGAGGAGACCTTTTAATAGGCCTCTGGGCGGCAGGAGGTTAAGTCTTGTTTGAGCAACAGAAATGTCACTATCCTATAAGTGGAAACTGTTTTGGCGTATGTGTATTCTAGTTTTGTTAATCGCATGTATCATTTTTTCGCTGTTTGTTTTCCAACAATAAATAAAAAAAAAAAAAAAAAAATAACGTCAAAACATAAAAATTACTACAATGATTGTATAAAAATGTCTTCACTCACACAATGGACGGAAGGAAGACAATTTGCGTCATTTTTATACCCCAACTTTTTCATATTCTGTCTAACGTATGTGTGGATATTTTTATACGATAAAATTATATTGAGACGAAATTATACAAGTAGTCATTTTTATACATCGCCTTATTTTCTTAGATTCATTAGTGTCATTATACGCATAAATCGCTATGGTAAATTCAGAGCAATTTTAATTCACCCCAGACAATATGGAAAAAGTCGCAGTTGTTTACTCATTTTATAATTGTAATTATGAAAATGATAATTATTGCCTATAATATGGCATATCAGGCCTTTGAAGCTCTTATTCCGGTAACTTCATATTCCATGGAACTATCAACCAACTAAAAGATTTAATATTCAATTTCCGACATTAGGTTTTTGTTCTGATTTCAACTAAGTCCAGATACATTCATTTATGTTTTATATTTATAACACGACACGACCCCTCTAAAAACATTTTAAAATAAATTAAATAAGTGAGTATGAGTATGAATATGATTTTAGATTTATGGCAAATGTCTACTCTATAGCTTGCCATTAGTCTTACCGTGCGATGAAAGCTCCGATGCCTAGTAATAAAGGTTGCAATACACTTGTTCAGTAATTAAACTTATTTTTTTAATAGCTCAATAATAGTAAGAGTTGAAGCACTAGTTTCTTAGAGAAATTAATTATATTTGACCTAAATATGCTTCCCTTAAATTTATAGCATATGAAGAAAAACACCCTGTATAGTATTGTACTATATTTCGACTCTCTGTACTATATACTGTTGAAGAAAATATAGCATGCAAAAATAATATTTGGGGGGCCCGGGAAGATTAAAATTCCAAATTTTACGTCAAAAGTAGATGTAATAGAAAAATAAAGTCTCGTCAAAAAGTACTATATTTTTTTACAATGTACTATATTTTTTCGGGTGTTTTTTGGAAAATACTATAAATCTCTCAAAAATAGTTGGCAACCCTATTTACAGGTGTTGTACTAGTAGTAGTAGTATTTAACTGTGTATATTTATATAAAAGGAGCCTTACAGGCGCTATAGCATCAAAACGTTCTAGGGAAAGAACACCGTTATTTTTGGATAATTAGTGTTTTATTGACAATTAATCACTTTATCGTAAGAAACCTGGGGGTCACATCTTTTGGTTTCAGGCTGGCCTGGGTTAAGGGCAGGGATACAAATTCATATTGTTTTCTTTTATTATGTACTAAACAACCTCAGCCCATTTCACGTTACATATCCTCCAAAGTACAGTGTCATCATATTTATCAAAGTGGCCAGGTTGCGCGCTGAGTACTTTAAGAGTACAAATGTTCACATACATATGTAAATAATCAACCAACTTTGTGGATATACTTGCCCAAGTGCAAATGATTTTCTGGCTAATAGACTCAAGTCTCCCTTACATTACAGTGCAAATATTTTTACTTCACTTTTGGCCATAAGATTTACTTACCGAGGACAAAATCTCACTCTCTGTTCAAAGCAAGAAGTAATATTGTATACAACTCACAAGCGGAAAAGTACTTTTCAAGGTCTCCCAAATTTTCTGGCCACCCTGTTAATGTTTCACTTTGAACACCACTTGTTTTGAATAAAATAAACTACTAGGTATGTAGTTATATTATATACCTGCAACAGCTACAAGATTCTTTAGATGAGAATATATTCCATATTTAAGCCAAGATAGCATATTTTTCGAAGACATTATTTCGATTAATAAAATAAAGTTGAATTGAATTTTAAATAATTTCATGGTTAAACCGGGAATCGTACCTCTACCTGCTACACGAGAAAAAAAATTACCCTGTAGCCTTGTCATACCGATCGAAAGAGATTCAATGAGAGATTATTTTTTTGCTAAAACATAGTGTCGGAAACAAAAGGAAAACCATGAATTTTTTGAAAAGGGAAAGTCTCTTGAAAAGGAAAAGAAATCTTCATTTGTTGGCAGCCAAAACTTGTCAGTGAGTATTAAACAGGCCTAAAACCATGAATTTTTTCATTTGATGTGAAATTTCGTTTAGAAAAATGACACTGCCATGTCGGCATACAACTAACCTTTTCAGTTGAAAGTAGGTGTCTATTACTAATGAATCAGTACCCACTTGAGAAGTACGCATCATTTCCTTATTATAATTTAAGTGCATGTTAAAATGATTTCTAGTGTAGCGGGTTTGATTCCCGGGTTTAACTATGAAATTATTTAAAATGCATTTCAACTTGTTTTTTTTTATCGAAATATTGTGTTCTTTCAGTAAGATGTCCATTTACAATAATTAAGGTACTTTTCCTCCAACGACGCGATAATTGTTTTCAATAAAATTCTTTTACTTGAAAAAAATTTAATGCTTTTTTTACTAAGTTTTAAAAATAAAATGAAGTCTTCTTTCAGCAAAATATGCTATCTATATTTTAGGTACTTTCCCTCCATGTGACATCGCCATGGCCCTGTATACCATTTCGTATGTCATACATAGTGACCATAATAATATGCTTTTCCTAGCGACTTTCAAAATGGTACTTGAATCGATTTCATTTACTGTACAGTTGTATTTTACCCCTCGCTACATTCAGATTTCCATTCTAGAATTCTTCATGCTGATTTCGATGTCTATTCATAGAAAATGTATAACCCCCTTGTGATACAATTTATTATTACGGCCTGGCCACTGCCTCCGCTCACGGCATAGGATAACGGGTCGTAAGCCCTGCGTTGATTGTTATGCTTAAAATGTATTAATAAAAAAAATATTTAATTAAATTAAAGGCACTAGTTACAACTAAAACTATTTTTATTTAAATTTACGCCATCGCCATCTAATCATTGAATTATTTATTTTGTAATAGGTACATGATTGTGATGGTCTGATTAAATTAAATTATTTTGTAGTATTTGCCCTTGCAATCTATGTTTAAAATAATTGTTTTTACATAATCATTAATCAATCACTAAAATGTTACAATACCTGAAGTAAAATTTTTGTTTTAGATTGTTGATAAAAGTGGCTCATTACGATGGTTCCTTGTCGCCAGTTGTTTATGTGGTCAGTCCCATCTATAGCAGTACTTTTTGGCATTTTCTGGTTACGGAAAAAGAGAGAATTTGCCAAATCTGACCCAGGTGGAAGAGAAAGGATAAAGAGTTTGCAGGAGGAACTAGCAGAAGCCCTGAAAGCTGAAATAGAGGCACAGAAAGCGTCTCCTTTGGGTAGGGCCGAACGGTCCATTATCAAGTCTGCACCAATTGACATTGTACCTCAAGGCACCAGCTCGCAGAGATCCTCACCACTCGAGCTCACTGATGAAGAGATTGACATGGAGATTGAAAAAATAATAAGAAAGAAGTCTCTTGAAAAGGAAAAGAAATCTTCATTTGTTGGCAGCCAAAACTTGTCAGTGAGCATTAAACAGGCCTCATTTGTTGTAAAAGAGTCGCCACCGAAACACAATTCCGTGCTTCAATCAGAGATGGCGTGTATTAAAAATGACTTTGATAATTTGTCACTAAAATCTGCAAATGGCACAAGTGTTGAAAACTATAAAGAAATGTCTGATTCAATAAATACTTCTCAGACATCTAGTGTCAAGCAGGAGTCAGCTTTTCCAAATGGAAACACAGTTGAGAAGAAAACAAAAGCTGACACAGAAGATACACACCACAATAATTTAGATAATCAATCTAGTGATAGTAGTGACAATGGTAATAATAGGTTCTCAACAGCACCAGCTAGACGCATTTCTGAAAGAGATTCTGCAAATCACAGTCCTGTTGATCCTATGTTAGCTAGTCCTTCAATGTGTCACTTCTCTGATAACCATAGTGAGGTAATAATCATTGGAATCATTTGTTTTCATACATTGCTCTTGCTTTCTAAAGACTACTAGGAAATGTAATATTGATATATTTAAAATTTGTTCTGTTTTTACACAGAATGTATCAACCACATTGTTGTTTGTTGATAAGATTGATTACTAATGCACATAAGTACGTAACTGCGAAACCAACAAAATGTAATGGTTTGTCAGAAAACAGCATGTTTATATTTTTTAGTTAAACAAGACCATCGTATTTTTGTGTGACTTGATTCAGATTTGGGTGGTGCTTATCCATTATTCACTGGGTTTCATTCATTTATCTCTGATGTCCGTTTTTCTATAAAACTTGAACAGACGACATCCAATGTCATTGGTCAGTAATTTCATGCCATATTATCATAACAATCGTCACATGTTAAAATGAAATTGTTGGTGGTGACACTTAAAAGGTGTTAGTGTGAGAATAGGAATTAAATGCCTGTGGTATCTAAATACATACATTCTTTGTTGAACATTTCCGTTTCGCAAATTGCTATAAATGCTGTGATAGATGTACTCCTTCACATATTAAATTGCTGGCTACGTTTCAGGGCTCAAGTGACAGTGGAAAAGGTTGCTCAGAAGCGGCCAGCCCTCCACCTGCTGGCATGAACATTGTGCCTGCCGAGGCTGGGCTTAGAATACACCAATTTGTAATTTCCCAGACCCTGGTTGGTCTGTTAATAGGAAAACAGGGTTCATTTGTAACCCAAATTAAAGCTAAAACTGGTGCAAGCGTGTACGTCAGGAGGCATCCGGATTCTGTGAAACAAAAGATTTGTGCAGTTGAAGGTGAGGAAGCAGATATATTTATAATTTTATTGAAAAACGGTGCCAATACAAATCAACGTGAACGATTTTTATCTTTCATTTTTGTTGCAGGAACTCAGAGCGAAATTGAAGCAGCATTAGAAATGATTAAGGAAAAATTCCCTGAAAAGAGGTTTCCCAATTTTTGCCTACAAGAAATTAGTGCAGAATTATATCAAAGACTTGTACCACTAGTACCCGAGTTCCTCCAAGTAAGTCAATTAATTTATTGTAAATAACTTGTTAGTACTAACTTTTGGGTGCTGGTTTACGAATTACAACCACATATCGTCGTTGAGATTGCCAATCCCGTTATGTGCACAATTTCAGGAACTGAAAAATCAATTCAAATGACATTTAATTACAGTCTTCTTTTGTCAAATTACGATATTTAATTACCTGTCACAATTCATAATACATTTATGTATACAAATATTCAGTACTCATATTGTTATGCTTGTAATAAGGAAAAAAACCACAATTCAAACGACCATTTGCGCTCATTGCCATTAATTTGAAGTTCACCCATTACATTTGTCATCGGTCACTTACAAACGTGGCTGCGAGCATTTATGTGTTACGCGTCAGTTGCAGCTCGTGGAGTCCGTCAACAACGACACGATCATGACCTGCCTGGTCAGCGCGGGCCACTTTTTCCTGCAGCAGCCGCTGCACCCCACCTTCCCCTCGCTGCACGCGCTGCACCGCCTCATGGCTGCAACCTACCAGAATCCGGATGTGCCCGCGTTGCCACGCCCTGTGAAAGGTAAACGACATTACCGGTACCTTTATAATTTCAAAAGGTCGCCCGGTATATTCATAAAGCTATAGGATATACGACATTTCGACTGCGTAGCAACTAACCGGTCCGTATCTAGGTCAACATTGCAAATATCGCATTTTTATTATTATCAAGTATTCTGCACACCGAATATTTGTTGAATCGAAAAAGTTTCGTATTGATGAAGGGTGACATTTTTACTCCCTTGATCTCTGTGTTAGTTTAGGAGTAATTAAGCACATCCATTTCTTTGGCATATTTTTTTTGCACTTTTTTAAATATATTTTCTGAATCCTATACTAAGTCGGAAATGACCATTTTCTTAACATCTACTCCGTACAATGTAAAAAGAAACTTTAAAGTTAGTCGTTAACAATCCAGCTATAATGCGAAATTGGCTGGAAACACATTATTAGTAGCAATAGAATAAGCCGATAGTATTTCATGACTGGGCAAGATTTCCAGTGTCCCATCATTTTCACCTGGGTATCCCGAGACGCAGCTTCCCGTCTGGTGGCGAATTGGTTGTTATCTGAGGCCACAGGTCTCCCTGCATGCGGCAGATGTGACCAGCCCAATCCCATACACAGCTGTCTAGCGCAAGATAGATTTGCGTATTCGCTCCGTTATACTACTTATACTGCGCGCTATCGCCCTGGCAACCCTTTAAGCGTTTGAGTATTAGTAGAAGTCCAAGTCTGAGTGCTGTAGGTCAGGATCGAGTGAATGCACATATCCATGAGTTTCCGTAGTGGAAATCAACCTTCCTGTATTCATTCACGGACCCTTCAGGTCTTTTCTGTTCTGAACGACGATCCTTCCCGCTACCGACAGAGTACCAACCATTACGATGAACTTTCAGCATAGGACTAACGTCGAAAACGTACATGGAAAATTGTTTTTTCCATAATTGAACCCTAACTAATCACTCACTTTGTATGAGGGGTTTAATTTTTTACAGATATTTCAATGTTGATACTATACTGAACTGAAAGTTCATCGTAATGGTTGGTAGACTCCGTCGGTATCGGGGAGGATCGTCGTTCCTTTCCCCCCTGTATATAATCAACGATGAACACAGAACAGTGGAGTCGTTGCTAAAATTGTTTATGATTGATTGAATAATTAATTAATTAAAAATAATACATAAACATATTCTTTTTAACAGGGTTTCGCCCATTTTAAGTATTAAATAATTTTATTGTATTAATATTTGACTACCTATGAAATGAAATTCAATATTTTTAATAATATAGCTTATAATTATTATATAATATTTATGGGCTTCAAGAAAACTAGAACCTTGAAAATCAAATAAATATATTTTCTCATTTATCAACATTTCCATTGAAAATTAATATTTTTCTAGATTATCAAAAATAAAATTCGTGTTATTGATTTAAATTCATTGATAAATCCAGCTTTAACTAAACACTCTTTTGTTATTATTTTATAAGTTAATCATTTATTCCAGTAAAAAATGTTTGTAACATCGACTCCACTGCTCTCTTTTCCATAAATGCCACCAAAATCCTAACCCTAATAATCAATTAAACACTTTCAGTGCTGCTTACCTACATTACATACAGGGTGTTTGGTTAGCCGTGTCGGAGCTTTTAAGGGCTTAAACTGCAATCAATTTCATCGATAAATTACCATACAATTTTTTTTTTGTGCCAGCGATAATTAAATGGCGGCCATTTTAAAATTTCAAACAGACGAATACGGGCGCACGTGATATTTCTGGAATTATACGTTTGTTATCGGTCCTATCCCTGCAAAAAAATCTCGTTAGAGAGCTCATTAGATAAAGAAACTAATTAAGCTAATCATTTGACTCAACTATTTGAACAAGGCTGAAAAAATTTTTTTTAACTAAAAATAGTAAAAAATTCACCTTAATTTTTCAATTAATTTAATTTTGCATGAAAACTAGGTCGTTAAGATAACTTTTTGGTGTTGTTATTTGTTAGTACAGGATGTTAGCTAAAACACAACACCATAATTACAGTTATACCTTAAGTACTTTAGGAATTAGAAGTGCTCAAACATGCACTGGATGGATGGAAGGCGGCCACTTCACTAGTCTGTACACTGCTGACATTCATTTGTTTATGGATTTTGCATCGGGAACGCTAAATGCAGCTGTTTTGGTGTATGTTTGAGCACTTGTAATTCCTAAAGTACTTAAGGTATAACTGTATCTATGGTGTTATATTTTAGCTAACATACTGTACTAATGAATAACAACACCAAAAACCTATCTTAACGACCTAGTTTTCATGCAAAATTAAATTAATTGAAAAATTAAGGTGAATTTTTTACTATTTTTAATTAAAAAAAAATTTATTAGCCTTGTTGTTCAAATAGTTGTGTCAAATGATTAGCTTAATTAGTTTGCTTATCTAATGAGCTCTCTAACGAGATTTTTTTTGCAGGGATAGGACCGATAACAAACGTATAATTACAGAAATATCACGTGCGCCCGTATTCGTCTGTTTGACATTTTAAAATGGCTGCCATTTAATTATCGTTGGCACAAAAAAAAATTGTAGGTATGGTAATTTATCGATGAAATTGATTGTAGTTTAAGCCCTTAAAAGCTCCGACACCGCTAACCAAACACCCTGTATAGGTAGGTAAATTGATACAAAATCTCTTTAAACATTTACATTACTCATCTAAATAACATGTCTTGTATTGCTCTATGTTAGGTTTAGAAATTTTAACTCGCAAAGATAAAAAGTTGAATAGAGGAGTTTAAACTTTTGGTAAAATGATTTCATTATCATCATATCAGCTGAAAAACATCCACTGCTGAACATAGGCCTCTACCAAAAATTGCCACAATGACCGGTTCTGCGACCCTCACCAGGTTATCAGTCCACCTTGTGGGGGGCTTACTCACGCTGCGCCTTCCGGTACGTGGCCGCCACTCGAGAACCTTTCCGCCCCAATGGCCATAGGCTCTACGTGCAACCTGCCCCGTCCACTGCCACTTCAGTTTTGCGATTCGAAAATGATTTATCGTAAACATATTACTTACTGGCAAACAATCGTAAACGCATTTGTTACAATCTGCTTTATTATAATGCTGAACTTAATCCAATTCGTAAAAACTAGTTGACGAGTCCATGTAAATTAATCGTCTTGACTAATGCAGGTCACGTTCTCGTTTATTTGCGTTGTCGCGATGTAATAAACTGGTTATACGGTGAACTTTGCATAGCCTTCTGACAGTAGGTATATGCATATTATTTACATGGTGAGATATATTTCGTAACCACCTTATTTTTATCTTAGTTATTTCCAGAGCGTCTATACGCATAGTTAATAGGAGAGGCCTACGTCCAGCAGTGGACTATCATAGGCTGATGATGATGATGATGATATTTATTTCCAGAGGTTTAATGTGGTATTGGTTTTAGATTTGTTGTTAATGTATGTCTACATCTGAGTGTTCACACGCTTATGCCGTTTCTCGTAAGGTACTGCCCGATAACTCTATGGCTGACATAAAAAAAATGCGGATTTCGGTGTAAACGTAGATAATTCATGATCATTTTAGAGCTGAAAAAATAGACCTAGTTCAAAAAGGTCCCTAACTTAATGATATTACATTTATCTGCACAATGTTAGAATTGACCACAGAATTATTTTAAAGAAAATAATTATGTATCCATACTGAATAAAACATAAGTATTGTAGACAAGTCGAGTCCTTCCTTAAACAACCTTGACATTTTATATTTGATAAATTGCTGTGGAAAATGTAGTTAATTTTAGCGATAATCCTGTGACACTTACCCGAGTCTCAACTTATTTTTTTATTCATCAGAGGGTTCAATCTGCGCTGCGCCAACTGAAAACAACTGGTACCGCGCGCAAGTGATCTCAACGTCGGAAGAGCAGGACACCTCCATAGTGAAGCTGGTGGACTTCGGCGGCTACCTCACCGTCGACAACGACCAGCTCAAGCAGATCCGCTCCGACTTCATGACCCTGCCCTTCCAGGCGACTGAGGCCCTACTGGCGTTCGTCAAGCCCGCTAATAACGGTCCTAATCATTTACTTTTGCTTTCTGAATTGTAATTTAGTGCGCTTGCTTGTGTTGGCTTATTAACTGGTGTTACCCTGCTCTGTAAGTTTCAATACACGTGGGCATGGAAAAGCCGGTGACGATAAAAAATCTTAAGTTCGCCATTCATTTGGTGAACCATCCGTCGTCACACGTTATGTGTACATGTATAGAAAAGCCACAGAAATACTGCCATCCAGATTTAATCGTACTTCTATTACTTATATAATAGTATTAATAAACTAGTCTCATTTTACAACATTAAAATAACATATAAATATCTGGTATGAGTTACCCTGTCAGAAAAATAAATAATGGTTGAAGTAAGTTTAATATAGAATCCCTGGACATTTTGTATGTTAGTTTAATATTCATGCTGAGTTTCTTATTATTCCAGCTCGTTTTTATGCTACACTGTCTGTTTTCTGGTATAACGAATCATTTTTGGCAGTATTCTCGTGATTTACTGTCATTTTGGGACACCTAATAAAGAACTGAAATGATCATAATAATGTGTAGGGTAACAACAGTTGATTGACGTTTTTAAAATATTTTTTTGTATAAGGCTTTCGCTTTGATGCATGCTAGTCAGTAGTGATGTATGAAATGTATATTTATAATTCCTTTAATGTATTTAATGCCAAATGACGCATTCTCTAATTCGATATCATTAGTACATAATAGCCACCTAATTCTATTTGTTTGCTTATCTATCTGCTTGTTGTTGACTGTTGATATCGCCGGCTTAATTCGTCGCAAAGACATTACGTTTAATAACAATGTATATAAGTGAATTAAAATTTCACTAATGGTGAAGTAACAGACTGTTGAACAAACATACGTCAGTATTCATTTTGTACAACATTTCTTTGAAGCTTCCTATATTCACACTTCTCATTCTGTTAACTTTCCATTTTCTATTTTAGGCAATAGAAATAAGGATAGTGCTCTCTTTGATGCTTTATATATGTTTTACACTGGACGCCATGCAAGGAAGAGGATCCAATCCACAAAATATGTTGATACATTTTGAATCTTCTATCGAAAAGAAAAGTTTTGCATTCCACTCCAAATTTTAGTGGTTCGATCTTCATTAAACTACGTCCAATTTGCGTTCATCTCGTAAGGGGTGATCTTCAAAATCGAAATTATTAACAAAATACAGGTTAGGTATGATATGATATCCATGACGTTAGGTAAATGTTCACCAAAAACTAAATTTTAATACGCTGGAAATTAAATATAACTACTTTAATATTTTCTTCGATTACCGCGACTCGTGAAATAATACAATCATAATAGTTTTATTTCATAGAACTAGCAAGTTAAATGTAGTCATTTTTTGCCTTATTACGTTTAGAACATAAGGTACAAAAGTGTAAACATATTTAATACGAGGCAGATTGCTTAAACTCATCTTCGCGTTAATTGTTGAATACACTCGTGCAAAATGGTTAAAGTACCTAGTATAAACTCTGGGCAATATTTAAAATTACATAATTATGTTAGCCACGGTAACACTATTATAACAGCGTGACTTGATAATGTTCGTCTACACGCTATTAGGTTGCATTCGCAATGTAAGTAAATTAATCGCCGACAATTTTAGTACAAAAAAATACTCGAAGTAGTATTTTTCTTAGCACGGTTTTTTATTCTTTTCCTATTTTCTTTATAAATTCTACCACGTTGTCTTCATGCATTTGACGTATATATTATATTTTCTGATTCCGTCTTAGATTACTTAGATGTAGTTATTATGATTCAGTCATTCTTTTTTAGTCTGTTGGACCTATCCTACCCTGTGTGTTAACTGCCACTAGATGGATTTCGGTTATAAGAATAATTGTGATTTACCTTAATTGTGATTTTGATGTTACAGTTTCCTCCACTATTGCTAATAATATTCCAATTTTATTTTGTAATAACATTATAAAGTAACAGTATTATTTTTTAATAAATTAAATAATGTTGGGACAATGGCTTTTGGTAATTTATAACTAACAATCATAGTAACTTTATTCTTTATTGATATTATTCCTATTGTTCCATGTTTACTGTCATTTGATAGATGTCTAAGTAAGTCATGCTTCTCCTTTTTGCGTTTGAATTATGTATTATAAGAACTGTGCGAGAAGAGAAGACTACATATATGATTTTAACCAAATAAATCAAGGTAAAACAAACACTTGTGTCACAAATTTGCTATTGAATTCATCAGCAAAACAGAAAAAAATATAAATTTGCATTAGAACTCCCTTAAAATATTTCTGCACCGAGTAAGGGCCGCGGCCAGTTGCACCAATCTCAGCTGCCAGACTGGTCAACAACTTACCAGATTATGAAAGTTTCCATACGTTTAGTGAACGATTTGCCAGTTTGGTGCAACCCCTTGTAAGATATGATGTAAGAGCTCGTGCCTTGTATAGAGCCGGAGTGGAGCAGCGAGGCGCTGCGCATCATGGCGGGGCTGACGGCGGGGCAGCTGCTGCACGCGCAGGTGGCCGGCTACGACGAGGCGGGCCTGCCGCTCGTGCACCTCTACCTCACCCTACATCCACAGGTTATTCTTACAAACTCACTATTCTCTCCACAATACCATCTGAGTAAATCCATCTAACTATAATGGAAGTGACCATTTCATCGTCTGTTTATTTACTTACGATCCATGTGTAAGTGTTACATTATACAGGGTGTTTTTTTTTCGACCGTTCAAATTCTACGTAGTGAATGTGTAGGTCATACTGACCAACTTTTACTATGGGGACAAAGTCGAAATCGCGAAAAAAAAATCAGCTGTTTCATACATTTCGGCCGGCGTAATGCCGCCAATTTGTATGAAACAGCAGATTTTTTTTTCGCGATTTCGACTTTGTCCCCATAGTAAAAGTTGGTGAGTATGACCTACACATTCACTACGTAGAATTTGAACGGTCGAAAAAAAAACACCCTGTATATAAAAAGCATTATTTTGATATCTAGATGTAAGAACAGTAAAATTTGCTTATTTAATAAATAAAAAAGAGAGAAATTGGTCACTACGGAAATACTCTCTTGGAATTGCCACATCTGTTACATTAACGGCCTGCTTCACAATCCTTAGTTAAATGTATCCATCAGATAAAATTATCACATTATTTCCTAGCCTTCATCATATTCAGCCGTTATTCGCCCACTGCTGAGCATAGGCCTCTCTTCTTGTACGCCACTGGTCCCGGTCCTGAGCTAACCTTATCCAAAAGTGACCCGTATTCTTCCGAATATCGTCCACCCATCGAGCGGTTGGACGCCCTGCGCTTCTCCCATCTGAAAGCGGCCACCAATTCGTTAACATTTTGGTCCACCTGCCATCACGCTGCCTGGCTAAGTGTCCTGCCCAATTCCACTTCAGTTTGGTAATAACGTCTCCGACGTCTTGCACTTTCGTGCGACGTCGAATCTCGGTATTCCTCACACGGTCTTGGAGCTTGATGCCAAGCATGGCGCGCTCCATGGCTCTTGGCTTCCTAGCCTTAAAAAAAGAAAAGGACAGCTAACATTTATTTATCAAACAGATATATTTTTTTCGGGGATGGTAAAACAGGCCTTAAGACGTTCACCCCTGGTGCTGTTCTCGTAAGTGCTAATACCATGCCGATCGAGGTTATCTGAATGATGATCGAGGTATTCCACTGACATGAATGTGTTGACTGAAAAGGTTGTATTCCTAGCCTGGCGACACCACAGTTGTGACAAAAACATTTGTATTTCTATGTCACTGGAGTAACAACTTGATTTATGCTAGTGGCATAGGATTAGGATACTTTTTGATGGACCATATACATTGTTATTTGTCACTGGGGCTGACCGTGTTAACCTAAAATATAGGATATTATTTATTAATTTGTAAAGTCAATTAAACGTGACATGGTGTTACCTTTTGAACGTTAATAATCCACATGGCTGTAATTATGGGAGGGGTATGTTTATATTACCACGTGTCTAGAGAGTTTCACGTAAATCACTTATTCTCTCTCGTCCTGCTTATTTACTGCAGGAACAAACTCAGCTGAACGCACAGCCTGTAACAGACAGCCGCTTATTCAGAAACGTATCCTAACTTAGCAAGCCGCTAAGTATTATTTGACCCTTATGGACATATTAGGACCAAAATATTTATAATTATAAGAATCAAGATATCTACCGTACTCCAGTGCTGAACGCGTTTAATTTTTAATTTCCAGCAAGTGATATTCCTGAACCGCGAGCTGGTGGACCGCGGGCTGGCGGAGTGGGAGGTGCCGGCCGACTCGTGAGCCGCGGCTGTCCTCGCTGACTAGTAATATGGGATTGCATTTCAATCGACGTGTTATCGCGTGCTCGGCCCTTCCCGGGCACCATCTAACGTAGTTAAGCAAACGCGGTCTCGCAATTTTATTTGCGTACTTTTTAGTCTATGACTTGGCACTTGGAGCTCTTTAATAAACATCGTTTTATATGTACCCTTTGCTTGTATTTCAACACAAAACTTATCTCTAATTTTAGCTTATTTATGTATGAGTAGTAAATTAAAACGATGATGGAAACATAGCATAGTGACAGTCTAATGACGTTATATTATATTATGACTGTACTAAGATATTTTTCTAGCACAGTCGAGGATTGACTTTTTTGAAACATTTGACACAAAGCTGTTAAATTGACCATAGTTTTGCAGATATCTATAGACTCCAATTTTTTCTCAATCTGACATAGGCTTTAACATATTATTAAGTTTGGTTGCATTGTTAAAAATTCGAAGTTCGGCGTTTTCTGCATAAATTAAGGTACCTAACTTTCATAAAACCGTTAACTTGAAATCAGTAAACTACCACTAAATACAAAACATCGGCTATTTTCTTTAACACTTTAATGTATTAGCTATTTTCTATGGCCCAAGAGTATTTTTTACTGTTCAACTTTTTAATGTCACTCATTGCCATGGTTACGAGTTGAAAAATGTCTCTCAGACAACAAAACCATGGTTTTATATCAATCAAACTCGCAAAATATTCAGTTTGTGCGAGTTCTGAATCTTTTTAATATTGCCCAATCTATATTACTAAAACATGTTTTTTTCTAACAACTACTTTTGTCCCTTGGACGGGACAGAATAATGACAAGTTAATCGGCCCAAATAAGAAAAGGTATGTGTAGATTTTTGCATACGATTAACATTCTTATAAGTTACAGCACGTTATATTAACTTTTACATTATTTCTTTTACTTCTTATTTATAATATTGATGTCTATGTTCAATTTTGTAAATTCTTGATTGTGCTAGAAAATTGACTTGGTATAAATTATGACGCTCTGAATCGCTTCTAAGTTACTATTGATGCTATAATAATGTCTAAGCTCCCACAACCGGTAAACTAGATTACAATACGCTTATAAATAAACTGTAGTCCTAGTAACTGCATCTAAATTATGTGTCTGCTACTTTTAAGTTTATATTATACGTCGTATAGTTTGATACTCACCAATAGACGACGAAAATGACGTGGTGAGATTTTAAATAAGAGTTTCAGGATGCTCATTATATTACTAACAACACTGCCGACTGCATTTTTTTTATATTCTCGGCAAATTAACATGCAGTCAACAACCATTAACCGTTTGAATCTGATTTAGTTTCATTTTTCACTTTTTCATTAGTGCCAAATAAATCAGTTGATGTTGTGTCGTAAATGTGTACAAATATAAACGCATCATGTGTATACATGAATATTTTTTTATGTCACGAGGTTTTAGCCTTGTAAGAATGTGCCTTTGAAATGGAATTCTTCTGTTACACTTCCAGCATACACCGATGTATGTAAAATATTATTTGTCACAAAGGCAAATATGCTTGATGCTATCAATTTGGCGGCTATAACTGTAGCACGGGGCACCGCCCAACGTAGTGCTACCAAAATAAGAGGAAAGTACTGATTTGTATTTTACTAGGCCAGAGGTCTATTCTCTCAATTACAGTTTCGCCAATATAAATTACTTACGTGTGAAAATTGTTTGTGACAAACAAGTATTTTATTTATATTTTTAGATTGTAAATTAACCCTGTTTCGGGGACTTTCTTTGTAACAAATGACTGAGAATAAATGTAAATTATATCTGTATAAACTGCAAGTGCGTTAAACGTAGTGTGAATGAAGCAGGTGATATTGTATCGGTATGAATTTGTCAACTTTATTCTTCTTTGAGTTATTGAGGAAGATGGCTAGACATTTTGAAATACTACTTACTTTAATACAAGATTTTACAATGAGTGTTTCAGCCTATATCTGTCTTTGTTACTGCTATCTAACTTTCCAGTGGCACTAGTGCAATTTATCTAGCCATTTTAATCAATTATCCTTCCGCTTTCACGAAAAGTACAATCAGTTTGCTTTCTTTCAGATATCGAATTACAGAACATGATAACCTCAATGTCGTAAAAGTGGTAACTTGAGTTTGTATTATAATTGACGTATAATGAGCACGTTGGTTATCTTGACTTTCAATAGTCTAATAGTGTACATAATAGATCCTTTTAAGTAGATATAAAGATATTTGATATTTGTAGTATTTTTAAATATGTTGAAAAATTAAGTGGTTGTCTTTAGTGTATTTAATTTTTGTATGCGTATTGTGTAGAACTTTTCATTTGGGATGCTTAGAATGTGAATTTTGTTTGTAGTTAATTGCAGATTGCAGCGCGCATGCGCGCTGATTAGGATTAATTACTTCGTCGAGTAACAGCCAGTGATAATTTCATTAAACTTACGTGTCGTAGGTGTTCCCGACGATAAAACATTTATTAGCGTAATGACTAGATTACACTTGGCTCGGTTTGCATATTGTTGACGTCCCTATTGTATATAAACTAATATATTTGCGGTTAAATCAATAAATTATCGTTTTGAAAACCACTTACAATGACTTTTTTTTGTCAACTTCTCTTATACACAAGGTAATTCCGCAAGGCCGGAATGGAAGAGACAAACTCAAATTTTATTAATATTACATATACTTAATATTATCAAAATAGCACTAATTTAGTGTAAATAACTTCTCTTTTTTATTTACATTTTTTCGTACGTAATTTGTCAGTCTCCGTAGCCTAGGTAATGTAATGACCTTTTCTATGAAGCATTCCGGGTTCGAATCCCGGCGAGGGTAAAATTTGTGTATTTATTTATCACCAGGTTTGCTTTTTGACCAGTACAATATATCGACATACGTAATAGTAGTCCAAAATACTAGCATTTTTTGTTACTACCCCTTTGGAACAAAGAACTATGTGCATCAAGGGTGGTAAGTACAGAATTACAAGAGTGTTATTAAATGACGTACTGGCATTTCTATTACTCCCGCTACAACATGCAAGCAAGCAATGGCGCGCTTAGACAGTGTGATGAAAATAATAATGTTTTCTCAAACATGCAATGAATTAGTACATTGCGCATCAAGTAAGTACGGAATAACTAACGAGAGTGTTAGAAGCCCGACGCCATTAGGCGGAGGGTTTTTATGACTCGAGTTAGTATTCCATTTACCGACCGTGATGCATACCATGTTTTTCATCACACTTGCCGACAAAAAAATAAGTTTTAACCTCGTGAGGTCCTATGTCATATAGTGTAGATATCTATAAAATCAAAATGTTATGTACATTATAGTGTCAAAGTTGAAATTCGGTTGAAGTAAGTGAGGTCACCAGGCCTCAGGAGGTTAAGACATAATATTATGAAATGACGTTCTGACATTTATATTACTCCCTAGGGAATTTCACTTTTCTATTACTCTTCTCTCTCTCTTAGACAGTAAGTGTGATTTCATAGTACATTTCCTAACTAGTGCGGGAAAACTTTTTTTCGGCGAGGGTGAAAGTTGGAGCCCGAGTGAAACGAGGACGACAATCACCCGAGTTAAAAAAAGTTTTTGCACGTGTAAGGGACGATTTTTTTCATAACAAGCGCGTCAAAAAGAGAAATTACCGCATGCGAAGCGTGCGCAAAGTTCGTCTTTGCGCACTAGTTAGGAAAATATTGTTATGGTCCAAATAGGCTGCGAAGTATGACGTTTCGGGTGCGACTATAACTAGAGGTCGTTAATGGAATTTAATACACATTTTGAAGACCTAGACCGGCAAATTGCTCTTTTTTTAATTCCATTCTACATAAATTTGTGGCATCATGACATTCTGCCACTATGCAGTACTATGTATATAAAAAAAATAAGCTTTAATAATATTTTTGTTGTTTATTTCATTGCATGTTTGAGAAAAGCACTATACAATTACATACCTCGGCCGGAAATATGGGGTTGCCCGCCTGAGACCTATCCGTCTAGTCTACACGTCTTCGGCCGTCATCGTTTCATCCCGGCCTCTATAGTAATGTACTATTGAACTTATCCGCAAATCTAACAAGAAATGTGGACGCATTACGCATCTATCGACGTGCATAACTAGCAAAACTCACGAACTGTCAACAACTGTTTTACGGGTTAAAAAAATCATCGCGCGCGGCATGGCGGGTTGGATCACCCGTTCCCGCCACCCTCGTCATACCGCACGGTTGACCCCTTGTAATTAGTGCGCTCATTAGGTATGTTTAAATAATAAAAACGAAAAAAAAATATGTAGGTATGTTAATTTTCTTACATAAATGTGATCTATTATCGATAAGTACCAATGATGTAAAAATTATTGTACCTACCGGTGAAACAAAAACCCTGTACCTATTAAATTTGTTTCTTGGTCATGGCTGTATATACAGGGCGTCCCACAGCGATGCCACATGGAGGGAAAGTACCTTAAATATCATAGATAGCGTATTTTGCTGAAAGAAGACTTCATTTTATTTTTAAGACTTAGTAAAATTGCATTCAAACTTTTTTCATTTTTTTTGATAAAAAATTTGTATGAAAAAAAAACGCAATACAATTTAATACAATTTAAAAAAAAATATGAAAACAAGTTGGAACTTGTTTTTTAAATCGAAATAATGTCTTCTTTCAGTAAGATGCTCATTTACAACATAGGCTATTTGACCCATTTTTAAAGTTTGTCTTATATTATTAATCAATATCTGATTAACAGAAAAAAAATATAAATATATTTTTTCACGACCTAGAAAACCGCAAAATTATAACATAAAATTTAAACTTTCGTTACCGCGCGAAAACGATACTAGCCATGTTAATGCTTAGATTATCTGTGGTGTGACGTCACTCAAACCGAAAACAAACATTTGACATGTCACTTACGTTATGTGAATGTCACCAGGGGCGTAGCTAGGGTAAAAGGCGCCCGGGGCAGGCGCCAAATTTGCGCCCCCCCCCCTTAACTGAACTTAAAGGGTACCTAGTTAGTACGGAACACTTAAAAGGCTCACTTTTAGGATTCCGTAATATTCAAGGCACAAGGAAATCAAAAATGTTGTGTTGGCCAATTTGGCGCCCGGGCAAAATGTACCTTTCTAAAATTTTAAAATCTACAGATTTTATTCATATGTAAATTATGCACACTAAAATCTAAATATTTTGCCAATTTGGCGCCCCTCCTAATTTGACGCCCGGGAAAATGTACCAGTCTAGCATTTTATGAATTTTCATTTTTCTTATGTATAAATTATGCAAAAGTATATCGAAAATTTTGGCCGATTTGGCGCCCCCTCTGATTCGGCGCCCGGGGCACGAGCCCCCCCTGCCCCATTGATTTAAGTAAAAGGGGTAGATGAGTGACGCTTATAGTTTGTCAACACGGCAAGCGATACCCGCACCCACACCGTTGCAAATACTACACACTACTGTAATGTCTATGTGCACAATGCGTAATAGAGATAAAATAATACGAAATATGCGGTTGTGCAAACGAGACCCCCATATTTTGCGCAATACACATAGAGCAACAGAGACATACATAGCAATTAGATCTTAGTGTAAGCAAGACATTATCTGCATATTCTTTCTAATCTTAATATTTCTAACAATCCCGCTACTCCTGGTACATCGCTTACCGAGTTTTGGGATTAGATATTGTCAATTTCAAGGGCTGACCTCTGATTGCATACATTTACTACGGTCATTTGGGTCTCCCTTATACTGGACCGACTACGACGCCCGTGGTATCATCGGAATGACGCCATTTACCTTTAGTTCGGTAGCGTCGGAAAACAAAGTCTTCAATACGAGTAACATGTACCTACTCATTTCATGATGAAACAGAATTAAATGAAAGATGGTTTAATAGTGAAGATGGTGTAATCATTTATATAAAGGAATATTATTATACTCTCCTTTATTCAAATATTTTCTTATATTATATGGGCTCAAATAAATGTAAAATAAGGTTATTATGTGACATATACAAAATTAACGATAAACAACACGAAGAATCTCAACAAATCAGAAAAAATATCGAAGACTTCCAACATGTTCATCGGTTCCCATTAAACAACGAAGTAAAAAAACAATAAAACAACAAAAGCTATAAATTAAGTTAGGTATGGTGTATGGATGGTCAAGGAATTTAAGTGAAGTACCATAGTGACAACGTACGAAAAGGCTCAAAAATATAAATTGATTTTAGAAATCAAATCATGAAGATACTCATATTTGATATTCCGGTCGATACTCTAGAATAGCTTTTCGTTATTTTGTCCGCTTAAACTAGTTTAATGTGTAGTACCGACGACGTTTTTCAACACATTTGCGAGGAATAACTGACTTAAATTAACACTTTTACTAACCTTTGTTGCTAGGTAATTACTACTTACTTAGATACTATCCGAAATTTACGTTCAATCTTTTTATTTTATTCTTGTTCATTACTTTAAGGCCACAATTTACATAAAAGAAATAACAGAAAATACAACAAAATGTAAAGTATGTTTAACTTGGTCGGGTTATGTTATTACCGCACTAGGACAGTAATGTAATGAAAAAGTTTGGATATTGGATTATGAGCCATAAAGCGGTTCAATAATACCTACGTTTCGAGCACGCTTGTTGAAAAAATAGTTGTGATTGGTCCATCAAAGTTTTGATTGGCTATATTCTATAAATGTATTCAAGATAAAATAAAGTGCACAAAACCACGATTACCCGAAAGTACGGAATAGCGTATTTGTTATTCGTCGTCTGCCTTTGCTGGTAGTATAAATATGTTCCGGTATAAAATGTATGGAACATATTCTACTATGTTTGGTACATGTCCACTCTGGGTCTTTTCTTTGCTTGCGTACGACTGCGAGCCACTTATCTTTCCATACTTCGTCGGCAGGAAATCTGTACGTGTATTAAATTGTTATGCTACAACCAAACCTAAACATACGTATAAGCTATTAATTTTATGTATAAAATAAATATTGCAAAATAGACTTTGTTACATTTGTTTTACTAGGAGCGCAGGAACTAAAAATACATGTTGAACAAGATTTATTTGCTGACGTTATTGCGTGACGATGTACGTGTTGCTCTCGTATATATTAGATATATATCTGTTTCTCTCACTCATAAACAAGAATCATTTAAAATTTGAATTGCCTAAAAATATATTATTAAATTATAAACAGTACTTACGCATGAAAAGTGATTCTGTGAGTTTTGTTTTTATGCTTTGAGCTGTTAAAGCACTGAAAAAAGGCACAGCACGGCATGATTATCGCTTTTAAGCCAATATTCGTTACAGAGATTTTGGATCTTGACAAGCTGTTGACACATGGGCTGCCATCACACGACTAATTCGAAACAGGTCCCGGGACCTATATTCGATGGCACACTTTCGTGCGCCTGGTACCATATCTACCCCTTTTACTTAAATCAATGCCCTGCCCCCCCTAGATACGCCACTGAATGTCACAGCAAAGCTACATGCCTATTATGTCCATGGCGAATTTCACTCGTATAAGATCCGACATGAAGTTAGTTTAAGATCCTATGACGTCACATCATGGCCGACACCGTTTTCAGAGTACGAAATTAAAAAAAATAAAACAAATTTTTCAATAAAAAAATATGTACCCATCAAACACTTTTAATACACCGTAATCGAAAAATATTGAACTTTTCAATAAATACTACAGAAAATAATGATTTTTTGCACTAAATTTGATATGAGTCAAGTAGCCTTTTCCTCCGACAAGGCGATATTTTTTTTCATACTATTTTTTTATCAAAAGAAATTAAAAAAGTTTGAATGCAATTTTACTAAGGGCTGATTTTTCAATCCTCAGTTAAAAGTATTTACCATCCTTATCGCTGGTCATCAGTCAAAAAAGGATAGAGCTAACATTTATTTGACAGTTACTGTTATCTGGGGATTGAAAAATCAGTACTAAGTCTTAAAAATAAAATGAAGTCTTGTTTCAGCAAAATACGCATACTGTATAGTGGGAGGGGGGGGACAAGAAAAAATCACCGATTATCACCATAGGGGAGGGGGGGTCACCGCACAAATCACCGTGTAATTTTTTGCACTGCTGAACAGCATACTTTTTTAAAAAAACACTTTGAAAACATAACCAATGTCAAATCCTGAACTGAGTTTTAAGACTTCGCGAACATTTACCTCGTAGTAGGCTATGCGCCTGTTACAATAGAAGTAAAGATTTAGACTTGAAAAATTGAAATGCGTTAAAAATAAATTGTAGTTTGCTTTTCGGAATGAAAAAGGGCTGTTAGTGGTATATTCGTCTGATATCTAAAATCCCCTAGTGAGTACAGGTATGGTCCGGCTGCGAAGTAAGCCGGCCCATATTAAATATCTCGTATTTCTCAAACTACATAGGTACACATCACCACTAGAAATTGAGCTTAACCCCTAGAACGCCTCTGCCATACATTTGCTTGTTGATTAATTATTTTATATTATAGTCCAATTGGCTTGTGACGGATCTGTCACTAGGCACTCCAGGCCCCTATACCACAAAACTTTACAAGCGTACAATTCTACAAAATTGACAACTTTTTGTATGGGAATGTATACAATTTTGTAGAATTGTACGCTTGTAAAGTTTTGTGGTATAGGCCACTGGGGTTAATAGGCGTTGTGGTTCCGGCTGGAGAGCAACACACGTAGTGACCCTGCTTACGAAGCTGGAGGTTGCGGGTTCGAAACCCGGCAAGGGCACGATTCACTAGCCCGGGGGAGAGGCTAGCATGCTCTCACTTTATTTCTCACTCAGGTGAATAAACAACATCGAGTGACCGCTATCCCGAATCTCGGCGCGGAGGTAAGCGTTGCTTGCCTGTGACTCGTCATACATAACTAATATAACTATATCACAACATTATTTTAAGTATACGAATCCTATGATTAAATTGTATAAGTGGAAGAGGGTCTTGCGTTGAAGAGACTGATTTCGAGCGATCGAAACTGCATTGTGAAGAATAAACACACTGATACTGGAATTATTTTAATAGTCTCATAAATACAAAAATACATAAAAAATTATATTCTTAAATCTATTCCCAGTCCAGTTACATAAAAACATGACAACAATTTATAAGTTTATCCTTGTACAAATACAACAATAACAATCATTACACATTTGATCAACAATATTATTGACTATGTTCTCATCTCACATGTGGACCAATGAACACTTTTCCATTCGAGCTAATTACTTAGGTTTTGCTTTGCTAAGTAAACGACATTTACAACTTATATGAATCTTTGAACTCGAAAATGTTGCGAAAGAATATCTATTTATTTTCACAGCCGATCTTTTCTATGAGAACTAGTAAATAACTTCAAATGGAAAAGCAATTAAATTAACATATCCATATAAATATTTGTTCTGGAATATAAATAACGAATTCAGCAATAAAATTTCAGTATAAAGAATAAATAAATTCACTTTCAATCACTTAGTAATCGAAGGTCAACAGAACAATGTGTTTATGTAACCTTAGGTTACTGTAATAACCCATTTCGTTGTTGCACGAACATGCAATATACAACATTGCTATGTAATGTCTCACTCAAACTAAACCAATGCATAAACCTTATACTTGACAACTTAGGTAGGTAACTTTAGATGTAAAGAAATTATGTATGCATAGCTATTCTATATACATGTAAGGTTAAAAACAAGAAGTAGTAGTAAGAGGAGTATACCTACGTATTCGCTTAAACAAACATTAAATTACTTTATTCTATTTCAGTTAGATATTTTTTACAATTAAACTGAATAAATTGTCGGTAGAACTCGAGGAATAAATTTGCATTTTAGCCATTTGTGTAACAAGTCATTGACGACATTATAAACTCGAATGAGCTGCGTCCGTTATAAAATTATATGTAAGGGGCGAGGTTACTTGTCCAAATACGCAATTACCTCTTGCTTCGCAGCAGGAAGGATCGTCAATAAAATAATCAAGTTCATATTATTAAGACTCTTTTGCCTCGCTCGCATAATTACATTTTGTGCAGATTTCCTAATTAAAACATCGCTAGTTTTTTTCTAAATAAAAACATATACGCAATAAACAAAACCACATGGAATTATTTAGCAACTTTCAAAGCAGAAAATACTCTCAACGAGGTGGGTGATCAATATATGTATAAGGATTCTCCATTCGTTCCATAAATCTGTTAAATCCAATAAGAAGCAGCGATAATGATGATGAAACATGCAAGGTTTTTAAAACTAATGGAAAGTCAAAAATATTCACCAATCGTTTTGACGTCTCAACATTAGCCGATTTGACTCTGGAACTAGCCTATACTCGAAAACAGTTGAATTAATTGACCTAACGTACGTAATGAAGGTTTTAACTCCATACGTCGGCCGAATACTTTTTCATGGACTCCAGTTTCTTGAGGAACTGTACGGCTTCTGCCTCCGTCTTGCCGCCTTTCTCCTGGATGGCCTTGAGGATGATGTTGCGCACGTCCACCGCCATGTTCTTTGCGTCACTGCGAACCACAAGCGGCCATTAGTCTAGGCGAGACCCATTAACCTTCGGACCACAACCGGCTAATAAGTTGTGCCATCAACAAACAGTTAGACAACTGTGGCATTATTGCCTCTTAATCAGTAAGTAGTTGTATTCCAATTTATGCTAAATCTAATTCAAAAACCATTATGAATAAAACAATTGTAGGTAAATTAAGTTCCTCAAATTGGAGTTGAGAAAAAAAAATAGTTTAAATTATACAAATTTACGATTCGGTAATACTCCAACTAGCCAATACTACTTATATGACATGACATAAATGCTCAGCCTATATAAAACTATTATCACAATATTAAGAGATTGACCTAGATGTCTCAGACAACAGGAACTAAAACCGGATTCAAACACACAGAGATGATAACCTAATTTTCTATACCTAGGTTCCATTGCGTAACAAATTTAGAATTCATACAATCATTTGTAATAGAAGTTATATCTTAATCACACCGCTATCCGATTCTGAAACGCATTACTTAACTTTAAATACGACGTTTTACGTATTTTGTATAATTCCTACATCTTGCTTTTAGTTTACAACACAAAATGGTCAAAATGGAAGTATGCAGCTATTCAAAAAATATTAACGTAATGTGCTTACCCGCAGATGTAGAAGTGACCATTTCGGTTGCCGATGACGTCCCAGATCTGGTCGCTGTTCTTTTCGAGCAGGTGCGTCACGTACACCTTCTGCGCCTGGTCGCGCGAGAACGCCAGGTTCAGGGTCACGTCTCCGTTCTTGGCCCACTCTTCCAACTCCTGCAAAAGAATGAATCATGGTAACATAAATAACGTATTATCGCACTTCGTCTATTGCAATGTGAAGACGCGTAGTGTCGAGCTACGGCGAAAGCATCAGTGTCGATAGCAAAAAAAATATATATAGTCCAGGGCTTAATCAAATCAAGAATTTCGATATATCGTGTACTTTCGTACCATTGAGTTACGAAAGTTCACGCACTAATGTGGTATTGTAATACAAAAAAAAAAAATACTTTTGTTTTAATTATGGCCTTTACCAACCTATCGAATCTCGATTTTTTGGTCTCATGATGGTTCCGCGACTTCAGTGTTAATCGTTCGTTGCCGTCACGTTCTGACAAGTATGCAAGTACGAAAGAAGCGTGTAGCACAATAAGATAAACGTTAAAATCGGCACCATCATAATTAAGCCAACAAATATATATAATATATATATTATATATTACATACATATATATTGTATATGTATAGGAGCGCCCAAGGTACTCGTAAATATCTTCATTGCAATAGAAGCCAACTTAGATTTTCTACTTGCTTCTTTCTACGACTGAGGCGCAAGAGAGATTATTCGAATCCGTCTATGTTTTCAATCCATACAGTTAGACAAAGGCGAGATGCTATCGACACAACCCGTGCTAGGGCCTAGCAACCAGCGTCCCACTTGACTAACATATATTGTGATACCTAATTTGAGTTTGAGAATTGTTGATCACCTACTTTGATACAAGGGTATAAACATGTGGCGAACAACCAACGATAACCTTGTTTTAGTATTTAGAATAAGTAGTAGTAGGTACACAGTCAAGCATTCATTACTTGTGTAGTGTTATATACATTCATAGAAAAGGCATTCGTTGGATTTACTTAATGAGTAATTACTTACGTACAGTTATTAGGTATTTTATTGTGTGTATGTATGTCCTTGATTATATGTGTAATTGACAAATGGTTTCTCTTTGCTTTACATCTGTACAAACAATTCATACAAATAGCAACAAAATTTGGGACAAAATCGTGTCTTCAACTATGCCCGGTTGAAGTATGAATTAAATTATACATTCAATGCAGGAATTCGGACTACTCCGGACTAGTATGCCTCGTGTGTATGCCTAATCGTATAACACAACTTTAAACAATAATAGCACAAAACTTGATATTTCATTATTTTATCTGATTAACCCTGAACTGACTGACAATTTAGAAGCTATTTAATTATACCGATATCATTTACGTATACCTACGAAGATAATGAGATAATAAATGAGGAAAATAATGAGCATTGCATTACGTATAAGATAATACAAAAATTGAAATGCTAGTTACACGCTCTCCTTCGAGAGACCAATTACTAGGAATTGGACTGATACGCTAGTTATGAAATGGGTCTTAGCCATACCGGTTAGGTATCTTATTAATGGGACAAAAACCCACCAGGCCATCGGAATATAACTTTATCATACTCGTACCAATCGTCTTTCGTAGATTTTAAGAAATTGAGGCACATGTAGATATTTATTTTAATAGCTGGAGCGATTTGAATACAAAATCTGTTAGGAACAAACAAAATCTGCATCGCCTCTCGTGAAACGACCCTTATTGTTCTTTTGTAAACATTATAATAATTTTCGTTTCGATTTGCATTACATTGGACAGGTTACCAAGGGACATTAAATAGAAGTTGTCTGGTAGGTATATCGGCTTTAGGAAAATTCGATAAAATAGTTTTTTTTTGTTTTCATACATAATAAATGAAATGATAAGTGTGAAAGAACCTTACGAATAAAATAAAAGTTAATTTCAGGCGACTGACGATGGCACAAGCCAGAATAAGTGACATTAGAATGTAATAAAGTTTGCATTGCAATACACTTATGCAGTCATTAAACTTATTTTTTTAATAACTCAATAACAGTAAGAGTTATTAAGACACTAATTTCTTTGAGAAATTAATATATAAGCTTCCCTTAAATTTTTTTTTTTTTTTTTAAAGCAAATGAAGAAAAATACCCTGTATATCGTCGCTTGGTACCCACGTCACAAGCCTTAATTAAGCTTAATACCCTGGGACTAGGTTGATTTGTGTAAGATGTCCGAAGATATTTATTTTTATTTATTTCAAGGCAATCATTTTACTAGATCTCTAAGTACTGATTTTTCAATCCCCAGATAACAGTAACTGTCAAATAAATGTTAGGTCTATCCTTTTTTGACTGATGACCAGCGATAAGGATGGTAATACTTTTAACTGACGGATACTTTTAACTGAGGATTGAAAAATCAGCCCTAAGTATAAGGTCTGAGTGGCGAGCGTCGAGCGGTGCGTCCGGCGGGGCGTGCAGCGGTGCGTCGAGCGTCCAACGGATTTAAACGACGGGCATTCAAGCCACTCGCATACTTACGCTTGCATTAGTTTAACTTGAAAGACCCGATGCACGCCCCGGGCATTTCTCAGAGCGTAAACGGACATCTCATTCATCTGATTACGTTTTTTTGGAAGTGGCTGCATCTTTTGGTACCATTTTTGGTCGTCAGATACAGCACCCGTTTCTCTTTAAGACAATCAAACCCAACCTCAAATCATTCAGCCACTTCCAAAAAAGGTGACCAGATGAATGAGATGTCCGTTTACGCTCTGAGAAATGCCCCCCCGCCCGAGCAGCGACTCAGTTTACACACTGTTATCCGGAAATAGTTTACCTCTTGGTAGATGTAGTCCTGGTCGCGATGCCTGCAGCCGAAGTACAGGATGTTGTCTCCGACGTCCTTGCCGCTGGCGCGCGCGTGCGCCCGCTCCTGCAGGAAGCCGCGGAACGGCGCCAGCCCCGTTCCCGGGCCCACCATCAGGATAGGCGTCTGGCTCTGCAGGGGCAGCCTGGAAATAACGACACGCTATCAGCCAACCAACCACACTTGACATCCCGATCAACGTACCTACCTAATCGACTATGAAACTTCTCATAGGGCTTGTCCATTAATCACGTCATACTGTATAGGGGGAGGGGGGTCAAGAAAAAATCACCAATTATCACCATAGGGGAGGGGGGAATCATCAGACAAATCACGTGTAATTTTTTGTCACTCTCTGCTGAACAGCATACTTTTTTTTAAACATAACCAGATGTCAAATCCTGAACTGAGTTTCAAAACAAAGCGGATATACCTCGTAGTTGGTAAAAAAGTTTTTTCCATCATGTGTGCTAAATAAAGTACGTAAATTGAAGTGTTATTAATAGGACTACTTAAGTTGCAAAAGTACACGTCATATTGGCTAGGGGGGGAGGGGGGTCCTGAAAATATCACCAAGTATCACCATGGGGGATAGGGGGGTCTAAAATAGGCCAAAATCGTAAACGTGATTAATGGACAAGCCCATACAATAAATGTTAGCGAAAGGTAGGGTTGCGACCCGCACTATAATATATAGCATCGTACTACATTTTACTCGAATGAACTATATAATATACAAAACCAAAACAGTACGTAAAATACTAAATTTTTATTACATCTTCAGCGGCTTAAATTTTGTGTGTGTTTGGAATTTCGAGACGGACCGAATTCGCTTAATTCGCGGCAACTAAAGTTTGACTCTCAATCTGACACTGACAAGTTAAATAGGTGTACTATTTTTAATTACATTTTCATAAAAATACTATTTTGCCTTTAAAAAAAGGTGGCAACCCTAGAGAAAGGTTCCATGATAACAGACGGTTTGGTACAATCTGCCCTTAGGACCGTGAATATTGCCCAGCGTTACTATGAGACTTCCGATACAATCCAGTTTATCGAACTATCTAATACCGCTGCACGATTTGATGCAACCCACCCTTTTACCGTTTGTCCTGATCTTCACTATGACAAATTAATGTACTTGTTAGAAATAGACAAACCGTGACTAATTGAGAAATGATGGACATTAGGACATTACATATCATAATTTATCATACGAAAATGAGCAGCTCATTTAACGTGAAAAAAACTCTTAATAATTAATAAGTAATAGATGTAAACAGAATAAATTACTCTTTCACTAGATAGCGCTATCAAGTTCATTCATGAACACACTCATAACCATAATATTGTTTTATGATTATTGAATACTAATATTTTCCGAGCGTTATTCAATGAATGAAGCATTTTAGATACCTACCTGCTACATACGTTCCTAGTAAGATCATTAAAACAACTCTGACATATGTATGCTAGGGGAGCAGAGACTTCTATATTCAGATTTTGTAAATTTAATAGCTATTTCAGTGCAGCATAGTTGCGTTAAATGCATCTATTCGCAATTATAGCTGTATTGGTTGATTAAAGTTAATTAGGTACAGAATATGAACTTAATTATTCATCACCCTAACTAGTGAATGTTTATTACCTATTTAAATTCCATTATTTCTATAAATAATCGTCTTTTTATAAAGAATCAAAACAGTTTGTTTTTGCAAAAGTCATTTTGTTACAGTTGTTATTTAACAAATAATGAACCTCGCAGATAATTATATTATTACGCATTATTTAAAGGTCAAACATCAAAGAAACCGCGCACTAATATCGTCACCCTTATTACGATACGTTTAAAGTTCCAATTTCGTTGACTATGTTGGCGATAATATCAATACGACCTTCAAACAAATTAGTTAATCTTTATAAAAATTAAAATAATGTTTATATAGAACATTTTAAGTTACATTGGAAAGCTCAGGCTCAGATAATAGTAGGCGTCTTATGCAACTTTACGAAATTGCGAATCAGCTAACAACGTAATAACGTTCTTAAAATCCGGACCTGAGAATCTTCCCACTCATTGGCCTCTTTGTACCCACGACATTGCAAGTTTAACGGCTTCTTTGGTACAGGTGCTTTGGCCTATGAGGCTGAAATGTCATCAAATAGTTGAGCTTTTTTTCTACTCCAATAATATGTATTTTATCAATTAAAGGACAGAACAACTTTAAGAATGTATACTTTATAACATTATCTATGAAATTCTATTGTAAGTTAATTAATGTTAATTAGCTGTCGTATAATAAATTATGTATGTAAGTGTTCATAATTAGGCATTAATACTTTCGTATTATTTGCTTATGAAACTCGCCTTTGACTCGTTTAATAAAACAACACTCATGTATTAATTCTCTCATTATGCACCAGTCACATAAATAACTATTAAGTTAACAAGCCAGTTCTTTTATAGATTCATAATGGGATTCTGTAGAGATCTGCATGTAAATCTAAACCAGGAACTAACTAGTTACTTGTTTAAAACGGAGGCCAATAATTACATGCTAATATCCAAATAAACAAGCTATTATTGGAATCTCTCTTGAGACTGAGCACTTTTTCATAATTTGCGGAAGACTAGGAACGTGTTACACCGATTATAGGTAAATTTACGTGGAAATGTTTTACGGCGTATTTGGTCATGATTTACATTAATATATCCTGATAAGATAAGTCGTCGTAACGCGGATGGAACAACCACGATCGCACGAAGGTCAATACTATATCCAAGAATAGATAATTTATAACAAAAACCGGCTAAGCTTAATATAGGGTTCTACAGCGGCTACGAATTCAATAGAAACTAAAATAATCGTATCAACAACAACACTGTCAGCGAATACGAAATTTCTTACTATTCAATCAACACTCTCATTTTAAAACGAAACGCGGGATATAGGATGACGTACAATTTGCTATGCAGTGTAGATTATTTTATTTTCTTTCATTACAATATTAAAGTAGGTAGGTACCATCTTTTTTCTTAAACTTGTTGTTGGTACAGTTTCAATTACTTAAAAGAAAATCACTACCTATAATTAATCATACAAATTTTAGGACCGTATAAAATGTAAAAATATCTTTTAAAAAATTGTTTCGAAATTTAATTAGTAGTGACAATTTTACTGTCATATTTGTAATGTTTAAGGTACAAATGTCCTTTGTAATAGGTGCTTTTTGATAGAAAAGAAAGAAAATGAATACAATTATGGTAAATGTTTTGGCGCTTTTGTATGTTGTTTAGCATTAGTACATGTCGTATGGTTCAACATATATACAGGGTGTAATCGATAAGTGTTTACAGGCCATAATTCCGTAAATATGAGAGATATCAGAAAAAAAAACTGATATCGAAAGTACGTTGCCCAACGAGTAAAATGATGCTAATAACTTTTTTGAAATAAAATCAGAAATATCTCAAATATTAACTTCAAACCCTTCCATACATTTAGTACGTAACCGTTCATTCAAAGATTAGTTTAATACGAATATTTTTTTATTTAAGAATAAATGTTAGATTAATTATTTCATAAACGGTAGTATTATTATTTTATTACAATGTGTTCCTACAAATAACGAATCTCTAACAGTTTTATCTCTTACGACACCCGACATTCTTTAAGTCTGAAAGTCGTCGTACTAAACGTATGGGAGCGTTTTAAGTTAGTATTTTTAATATTACTTCATCTATTTAGAAAAAGTTATTAATGTAATTTTATTCGTTGGGTAACGTACTTTCGATGTTAGTTAAAAGTTTTCTGATATTTCTCATATTTACGGAATTATGGTCTGTAAACACTTATTGATTACACCCTGTATATCCCAGTACCTAATAATAAAACCTAAAACGCCTTTATTAAATTATACCTATGTTTATATCCTACAGACCTAATTTAAAATTATGACTAAGGATAAAGTCAAACCAATGTCAACAATATTATGCATTTGTGTGACGTTTATTAATACCGATAAATGCTAACATTTACCTGAACTGCGACTTCCTTATGAAGACAGGCACCCGGGGGTAGTCTCCGTCCTTAGGCTTGTGCTCGGCGAGCCACGTGGTGGCCACGCCCTTGTTCAGGCGGCCCGTCGGCGTCTTGTACTTCACCACCACAGCGGTGATGTGCACGGTATCAGGGTGTAGCTGCGAACCAACATTCAGTTTTAACACAGTATACTCGTACGTCTTTCTTTCGCACGTTATTTTATCGCATGCAATGGCACGACATATATATTGCGAGATCACGTGTTTCCGGCAGTAACAGCATAATGCACCATTACTCAGCGCAGTCCTGCGCAGCTAATGATAACTGAAGAAGTACTATTCATATATACAAACACCCAAAAATGACCTTGCCACCTAAGAGCTAAATTGCTTTATAGTCATGACATTGAAATCCAATTGCCTTTCAAGACTCGCAGACTACGCACGTAGATGATAAAAAAGTTGATTGTCTGAGCTGTAAATAAGTCGTAATGCCGGAGATAAAACTTTTTAGATTGTTACCTAAGTAACATAATACCAATTATAATAATGAATGGATTTGTAAAACGCCTCCTGGCGTTTCAGCATTCAGTCACAGTTATAAAAAATATTACATTGTAATCAAATTTCCATACTATTTAGTAGCCTTAGTAATGAGGCCATCCCAGCTTGGTAAGTATCTTTTATGAATTATCACCTACATTTTGTTAGTGTTTTGTGTTGTGAACAAAATGAATGATAGATAGATCAGTAAATTATAAATACCTTAGGACTAGATGAGATAGAATAGTATCTAGGCTGGAGTCGGGGCAGCAGCTCACAAATGTGGTCCAGCGGGGGTTTACACGACTTGATGTCCTCCAGGATGTGCACAATGTTCCTGCAAGCCTCGACAACAAACGACTGGTACAAGTCCTTGCCCTCCTGAGAGTTGGTGGCCATTAATAACAGCTTCTTCTTGTCCTGTAAACAGATTATTATGATACATTATTGATCTTTATTATAGGTGTATTTTTAATGTTCTTCAAAGAAACCTTGTCCTTGGGCATCTTTCTATGAATAGTTCGATTTGGATAAAATAAACCTAATATTCGCCCGAATCGAATATTCGTATTCGGCAAATCTCTATAAGAAGCATTGATAAGAATCAATCAATAGTTTCTTTAAGACAACAAAAACCACTTATGGATAAAACAAAAAAGCTAAACACTAATAAAACATTTTTACCTCTTCATCAGTGCAATATTCAGCCAATTCTCTCAGAATGTGAGTCCTAGGCAAAGCTGTAATCTCAACGTAATGAGACAAAGCAGTCCTGTACGAGGTAGGGCAAGGGAAGGGGTGCTTCTTGCTGCTCTCTTGATCAGTGTTGATGAGTGAGAATATCTCGTCAAGATTCGCGCCAGTCAACGTTCCTAATTGTTCAACTAATGTTGTGTCATTAATGGGGTATACAGCCACATGATCACCTGTAAAAGAAATGGAATTCTTATATCATGCTATTTATCCATTTACCCTTTGTTGCCTACTTAAAATTGATTCCATATAAGCCTAATATGAATGCATGATGTGTGTAGAGATACTTCCTTGTACAATGTAATAATAGCATCAACATTATAATTATTTAAATGTGATCTATTTTTGAAATATTAAATATACATAAAAAAGGATACCTACAGTGGCGAACCAAACAAATTAACTTTTTTGTGATGGCTCTGACAGAGTATTGTATTCAACAATCTGCTGCCCTTTCAGAAAACAAGTATAATGCGATACAAAATAATAATTATCTATGTTTTCATTCTCAAGTTACCTACTTTGGGTTCCAGTTCGATTATATTGTTTTATTCATTCATGTTAAGTTACAGACAATATCAGAAAAAAAAATGTCTCAAGATGTTCAACCATCAGTGATGCAGAAGTGTAAACCTAATAACTAGCTGCAGAATTGCATAGCTACTTGATTTATTACTTGTTAAAATGGGCAAAACTTCCTTATGCAACTCAGCTAGAATGTGGGAAGTAAAAATTACTATAATTTATAAGCACTCAGAAAGCAGTATGATAGTATATATGAAACTGAAATGATAGGCATATGGTATCATGAATCATGAATACACATTAGATGAATCATAGTCATCGTAAAGTCAACAACATATTTCATATATTACATATTAATAAATAAATATTTACGAATATTGTTTTTTTTTCCTTTTAGTATTTATCCTTATAATTTAGTATGAATTTAATTACCTGCTTCATATCGCATTTTGGACTCTGAGATATCCAGCTCCACATGTAGGCAAGACCTGTCACCACCCTTGTGCAATTCTCTGTTCACCTTGATTTGTGCCAAGAATGGGTTCTTAGCATCATAGGGTCTGAAAAATTAAATACTATATTATGAAATCTACAATTTCAGTAAAAAACAGTATATATTTTTCTAATTTGTATCTTGTAATAAAAAAACTGGTGCAGTACAAATGTAAGGGTGATTTTGAAGAGTCTGTAAGATAGTAACATGCACTTGCACTTCCTACTCTTACAAAATATAGACATAAGACTGGAAAGGTTCCATAACAGAATTTATAATTAGTATAATTACTTCTTCATGCTCATGTGAGACAGTAATTATTATTTTATAACACCACATATTATGGTGTTGAATATAGAAAATCTAATCCATGTCCAGCTACAATTACTAGATTATCATTTAGTATTAAATAATATACCAAATTCAATTTTACTTTACATTATACTTTCAATACTTACGGTCTTTGCACTTGAAGGGAATGTAGCCGTGCAATTTCACCAGTGAATACACTATTGGGAGTAAGGTCCTCGGGTGCGTGAGTCACCAGACGGAACTGACGAACAAGCTCCTCTTCACCTGTGCTCTCTATGTTGAACATTTCACACACTGATGGCCAGAATTTGTCTTTCCATGTGATGAAATCATCCTCAATACTACAAATTTAACAAACATGACTTAAGTTGAGTTTTAATTGTAAATGCAAAAATACTATAATTACAGTATTAGACCATATTAGAATCAATTGACATAATAAGCATTATCTGATAGGACTTACTTGGCATCATCATCTCCTAAACCAACTTCATAGACTCGAGTGCCCCCTAATTCTTCCAACCTTTTATCTAAATATATAGCTACTGCATTGTAATGCTCATATGTCTTATTTCCGAGTCCAAATACCTGAAACAAGTAATTGGAAAAGTGTGCATTAAAATGAGTAAACTATATAATAAAATTGCAACCAAATCCCATCTTGGCAGCAAACCTTTGTAACTAATGATTAAATGGAATTAAAATGTTGTTTCATTTATATTATTTTATTAAAAATGTATATAGTTCACACCAAACAATAATAATATGTATGGTAATATTCACTGTATTATGTGTAATTAGACTAAATTAAATAAAAGTCAATTGTTTAAAAAAAACGTATTAAAAACACTATCTAATATGTACATAATATGCAACTTCCATTCTCAAATTAATTTATATTTTCATTAAAGTATGCAGTTGGAACTCAAAGTCATACTACATTGAAATAATTTTGGTGGACCATAGGAGGTTATATTTCTATCTTAAATAAGAAATAAGTTAATACCATATATCGAAATTTCAGCCATGGAGATAAACTGCGCTTTTTACATACAATTTTTCTAAAAAATAAGGGTAAAGTCCGCACCACTACACTCATGATGTTACGTTAATCAATTGTTACACTACGAAGGACACGTCGTGGCATAAACGGATTTTAATGACACAATACAATAAAAAGCGTAAATATTATAGCTCAGCCACATTTAATTTACAATTTACTTTTATTTAATTGTTTAAAATAATGTGAATTCATGAACTCTAGCAGATAATCCGAATATCAGATGTTCCAGCTGACGTATCGATGACAGTTAATGTCACTCACTACTCTCTTGTCACTGTCAGCGGGTGTACGTTCGAAAACGACTGATCATGCATACAGCGAGGACGGATCTCATAAGCTGTTGGCATTTAGAAATAAACGTCGCTGATTACGTCATATCATATCACAACATATGTAATGAAACGAATAAAATGTGCTTATACTAACACTAGATAGCATATTCTTTCGCACGCCGATCGTTTTACTACCTACTCGAAGTAGGCAGGAAGGACCTATAGTGTACGAGAAGTATGCAGACGCTTTTTAGGGTTCCAATCCAACTTGGTTAAAACTGACATGTCGCTACTGTCGCTAGCAACTTCGAGACATTGCCATCTATGTTGGTATATGAATTCAAGCGATTAAGTCGTGAAGGTTTTTAGAGCGCATAGAGTTTATCATTATCAAAAGTATGAAATGAACTTTGATTTGTCGAGTTAAAGAGGTAAAACTATTTTTCTACTCCGGCACTTTTATCTGTCATTTATATAGTCCCGCCAACAAATATAAAAGCTGGGCTTACACAATTTCAGAAAAGTCTATATACTCTATTCTTCAAAAACACCCTAGGCTTATAAAGTCGCTAAAATGCAACTGCTAGCAGAGATACCTACTCAATTTACAACAAATCGCAAACCTGACAACTTAACAAACAACTGGATTCATATTGTTTGAAATAATAACGTATCTAAAATAATTGCTACCAACGTAAGGAAAAAAACGCAAGTGTCTTAGAATCGTCACCGGCAGGCAATAACTGACAGTTTAAAAAAAAAAACGTTACCGTGTCTATTACATTCCGTCATTTGTTTTTTCATTGTTATTTTCAGTTTGTGCGGCAATCTTTAAATTTGTTTAAAATTCTTTTTTCATCTTTTTTTGGACTGTGAAGTGAAGAAAATAATTTTAATAATAATAAGATAATATGGATTATGATGAGGACTTGGTTCTGACACTGGAAGAAATATCGACGGCGGCACAATCAGTTACTGAGAATTTGTTGCCTACAAAATCGCGGCATCTTTACGATCAGTCGTACAAGAAATTCATGGCGTGGCGAATCGAACACCAGACTTCGTCATTCTCAGAGAATGTCCTATTGGCATATTTTAAAAGCCTCATAGAATTATTCAAACAGTCTTCACTTTGGGTTGAATATTCAAAACTCAAGGCAACTCTCAACATATACCACCAGACAGACATATCTAGATACGCCAAGTTGCTGGCTTTATTGAAAAGAAAGTCAGAAGGTTTTAAGGCGAAAAAAGCGAAGACTTTTTTACCAGATGAATTAAAAACATTCATTGAGCAAGCACCTGATCGGAATCATCTATTCAACAAGGTAAATCTATAGTTACATACTTGTTGTTTTATTGTTTTATTAATGCACTAGTATATTCGGTTAATTATGTTATTTAGGTATTCTGTGTATGCAAATATTGTATTTAATTACATTGTAAGGATTTTTAACACCTAGATTCCTATTTCTTGTTACAGGTGGCTGTAATTTTTGGAATAATGGGGGCTTGTCGCCGGCAAGAGTTACACGATTTAAAAAATTACAATATTATTGATGCCCAGGAAACGCTAGTGGTTCATATAATGAACACCAAGAACCGAATTGATCGCACTTTTACAATAACAGGGAAATATTACCATATCTGCAAAAAGTACATGATTCTTCGCCCAGATAACTGCAACACTTTGAACTTTTTTGTGCGTTATGCTGACGGGAAATGTTTTGCTCAAAATATAGGTATAATAATTAAAGTATATTTTCATATAACAAACTGTGTTTTATTTTGTGATAATCCTTAGTCGTAGAAAAAGTAATGTATGCAACGTTGTTTAACCGAGTCAAAAAATACTCGTGGCGTCTTTATTAACAATTTTCGGCTTCGCCTCAAATTGTTACTTACGCCACTCGCCTTTTTTGACCTCTCTTAACCCATTCATTGCTGATGCCCCATATTTTTAATTATCACGCAGCGCCGCCGCCTTCTACGCGACGACGCGAATTCGCGTCCACGGCATCACGTTAACATTTCAATGGACGCGAATTCGCGTCCGCGGCATTAGGTTATATTATCACACTTCAAGGACGCGAATTCGCGTCTGCGGCATTAGGTTATTTCACACTTGAAGGACGCTAATTCGCGTCCTCGGCATCTTGTTTACGCATACACAGGACGCGAATTCGCGTCTTCGGCATCCGAGATAAGAATTATGAAAATTACAAATGCATTGAATCCAGAAACCAGCGACGGTATAATATTATCCTCCATAAATAAAATAACATTTTGGTATCAGCTTTTAACCCATTCATTGCTGACTCCCCATATTTTTAATTATCACGCAGCGCCGCCGCCTTCTACGCGACGACGCGAATTCGCGTCCACGGCATCACGTTAACATTTCAATGGACGCGAATTCGCGTCCGCGGCATTAGGTTATATTATCACACTTCAAGGACGCGAATTCGCGTCTGCGGCATTAGGTTATTTCACACTTGAAGGACGCTAATTCGCGTCCTCGGCATCTTGTTTACGCATACACAGGACGCGAATTCGCGTCTTCGGCATCCGAGATAAGAATTATGAAAATTACAAATGCATTGAATCCAGAAACCAGCGGCGGTATAATATTATCCTCCATAAATAAAATAACATTTTGGTATCAGCTTTTAAGTACAGTTGATTTCTAGCAAAAAAAAAGAAATAACTCGAGGACGCGAATTTGCGTCCTCGGCATCACGTTTACGCATACATAGGACGCGAATTCGCGTCTTCGGCATTGAATGGGTTAAACAACTGTTGCATAAAATACTATTATACATATAGGTAGGTACTGTAAGTATAAACTCGGCTTCACACCGAATTGAATTTATGTATTTCGAAACTACTTGGTCTCCGTTAAAAAATAGGTACCACCAGTCATGTTAATATGGTGGATTTTTGTATAGTAGGTGTAGTTACCTACTATACAAAAATTCTACCATAGCACCATATAATAATAGCAGGTTCATTATTATTCTAAAAGGATAATAATAAGTAGAAACTCACGGCATAATTTAGTCCAGTTAGATCAGGGTCTCCATTCTTAAGCCATTCATAAAATTCCATAGCATTGTCAGTTGGGTCTCCCTCGCCGTAGGTGGCCATACAAAACACAGCCAAAGAGTTGGGTATTTCTTTGAGTTTAGTCAACTCTTCCTAAAAAGGGAAAACAAAGTTTTACATTAAACCATCAGAAAATCAGTCGAATTAAGAGTTGAGGTAAAGAAAAACTGAAAGATTATAAGAATGGAGAGGTTAAATTGTATTTATCTTCAGCTTCTGCACTTCCAGGTCTTTAAAGCAAACCGCACAAGTTTGGAGAGAATACAACAATGATTTGTCTTTATTTGCTGATAAGTTATAAACTTACCATATCACATTCCTCGGGGTCAGCGACCATGCCCTTCATCTTATATCGGATGCCCTCTTTGGCGAGGCGGCCGGCGAACTCCTCGCCCGTGCCCGTTTGAGATCCATAAAATACGACTAAACTTCTTCCTGACGCTTGCAATTTCTTTATGAACGAATTCTCCGTAATTTGAATGGTACCTGCTGGCCTGCAAATACATACGAGTAGTCTTAGTTGCTTGTTGCAGGTTTAAGTAAGGTACGTTGGGGTAAGTTGAAACGGTTTTTTTAATGGGGTAAGACAAAATGCTACCAGCAGAAGCTGTGGCAGAAGAGCGACTTTTTGTATTTTTCCATTCAGAAAACTGATTCATCTTACCTCAACGGACCTTACCTACGAGTATCCAAGTGCGTTATTGTATATCTTAGGCTCTGTTTTGTGTTTTTTTGCACATTTAGCTGACAAAGTAGGTATACCTATAATATAATGTAAGTACCTGTTGCAGTTCTTTATTTATATGGAGCATTCCATGGGCTGTCCCGTACAAACGCGTATATATTTCGATAATTTGAGTTTTCTTCCGAGTTATTAGTTATTACATATGTATATTTTTGAGACTTTTTTGACTCCTCTAATCACGAAAGAGGACTTTGATAAACCCACAATTTTGAGAAAAACCGTGTTCGTACGGTACATCGGTAGACTTTTTCGTGGAATGCACCATATACTTAGAAAGATAGTAGCTACATTGGCATGCTTATACATAAGAGAAATACCTATATAGTCACATTTTTCTGTTACGAAGATGCGATATTATAACTATTTTTTATAACACGATGGGAACGATTGTAATTTTTGTGTTCCCATAACAATATACACTTTTTTTTTAAACTGGCCATATGTTTCTATACCTCTGTCTGTCATTGATGATCATATTTCACACATTGACCTCACTGTTGACCGTTGTATTTCTAGTTACATAAGTAGAAAAGTAGACATGATAACGGCAACGACCTACATGAATAAGTTGATTGACCCGACAGTACCGAATGCAAACCGAATAAATATAACTTGCCCGATTCGATCCCATCCGGACGAAATTTATGAAAGTTAAAAGTTTTCAATTACCAAAATAATAGGTTCATTGTTTGTTTAGTGCTGCTAACTTCTGTTCCCATCTGACGAAGCCTACGCTGTGGATTTGATTTTTTTAAATATGTATCTACATTAGTACCTACGGTCAAACTTTACATTAAACTCGCAAAGCATACAGTATAGCTGCATTTTTGGTATGTTGTTTAGACACCATAGAGCACTATAAAACCACATTTTGCAAGCAAAAAAAAGTTGTGCTAGTTACGTAGTACGTGAAAAAAGGAGTACTTTTTAAAGTCTCGAATCTCTGAAACTATAAGACCTAACGGTAATGCATGTTAGCTCGACTTGATGGAAATTTATTAGTCCTTAAACGTTTAATAACATATCAAAAACGAAAGGTTTTTTTAATAAAAATCAGAAACTAAAAAATGGCCGTAAATTTCGCAGTTTTTCACGTACTACGCAGCTAGCACAACTTTTTTTTGGTTGCAAAATGTGGTTTTATACTGCCCTGTGGTGTCTAAACAACATACCAAAAATGCAGCGATACTACTTGATTTGCGAGTTTAGGGTAAAATGATGTACGATTTGACCGTACTACATGTATCGTAGCAGTATTTCTTTCATTATATGCAATAAGTACTATAAGTAGGCATAAAAATGTAAAGTATACTAATTCTTGTCTTTTCTTTGATAGTGGCAACACTGATGACTTTTCGTATATCGACGGAAGGACTTGTATTCATTCAAGAAATACATGTTTTAAAAATCTTCGTATATAAGTAATAATAGTTAACATAGGTATAGTTAGTTTCTTTTTCTGTAACCACTCTTCTAAATTCTAACAACTACCGAAATGAGATTAATTTATCGCGGCAGTAATAAATAGCTAGCGTCTGCGTAACTTACTTCCCGTGTTCTCGCTCACACTAAACTGATCAGACACTGTCAGATGAGATGGCGGTGTTTAATGGGCGTAGTTAATTGTATCGACTTCCTGATTTACTTTCTTTACTATTTGCTTTGTGTGCGAGCGGGATGAACAGAAAGTAAATTAAGTACCTACGCACACGTATTTTTTTTGTCTAGGCAGGCCAGCTCATGGCAAGGACCCAGTACGTGCGACATACAAAGAAATGGTAGCTTCATCTTTTATGTTGTGTTTTGGATATTTTCCAAATCAGACATTGTTAAATTTCTATAGAACAATCCTCAATTTGATTATTATAATCTCCAAATACCTATCAGCTGACAGCTGACGCAATATGTATTTTTGTTCCGCCTCCGCCCCAAAGCAGCTTGGTGTATCCATCATAATCACATCACATCACAACATAATCACATCATGTGTAGACAAAACTCGATGTATTACGTTGGATATTGAAATAGTATCATGCTAGTCATGCCGGTATATTAATGACATATTTGAACAGGTAGACCGCAAAGCATGTGTGCACCACGTGATGCTAATTAAGTAAATAATCGCGTTGCCCGAATCGACCGTCATATGTATTGTAGTCACAATACCTTGATAAATAATGTTTACCTGATAGCTAATATCCAGTTTGCTTTGTTCTCATTGAAGCCTTGCCCTCCAAATGCTACGACGCAACTTTACAACAGAGAAGTAAATAAAAACCATAATTATTTTAGATGACGCGTTAAACGAACAGTGGAGTGTGGGGTTTCAATCTCAACACAAACAGACAAACACGTAATAAAATCGCTTAAGTACTAGGGTATACGTTTAAAACATGTTAATAATGTGTTAAAAACGTTCTAAAAAGTCGGCCTAAGACAAGAAGGGGCCGAATTACGGAAGCTAAACAACTCTAAGTAGTAGGTAGTTGACGTCTGCAGAGTTGGGTGCATAAGTAATAAAGTCATCGTTTCTCGTTTCATCATTCGTCAATGATGAATAATGTCATATTGGACGGTGTTCATCAGTTTGTCTGTCAGCGTCTCGCCAAGTGTGTCTTCGGTTCAAATCAGTAGTTGTTTAAATGTTTATTAATTCCAGATATATTGATTAGTAGTGGTCCAAGAAACCTCTTGGACCACTGTAAGTACTATTAGGTAGTAATGAATATGTTT